>JAQQSV010010744.1:0-13188 GCA_028646515.1 Pseudochirops corinnae | reverse complement strand
CCCCCTTGAGGTTCTGTTTTTTGACAAAATGGTACATTACGTTAAAAAGTAGTGTTCCTTGCTGATACAGAAACCTTCTACTCTGTCACTGAGTGGTAATGCCTCTCTGTAGCCCAGGAACCTGAGCTCTCCTTTGATCTGAATCTGGGTCTGAAATTTGGCACACAAATATCTCTATAGGCAATCAGCATATGTTTCAATTAGTTGAAAGAGCATTTAAAAAAAGATTGATAGTGACAGGAAATTGTTAATATCAAAAGTAATATTAACTGACACTATCCCTTAATCATCCTCACAATGTCATGAATTCCAGTAATGTCCTTACGTTCCTACTCTTAGGGGCAGCTAGGTGGTACAGTGGATAGAGCACTGGCCCTGGAGTTGGGAGGATCTGTGTTCAAATGTGACCTTGGTCACTTACTAGCTGTGTGACCCTGAGCAAGTCACTTAATTGCAATTGCCTCCAAAATAACAAAACCAAAAAACATTCCTATCCTTAAGATAATGTCAATTAAGTTGAGCTAAACCATGGCCTAAGTCCCTACTCTAAAATTTTGCCTTCTAAAGGAACCCAGCTCAAGATGAATCTAAGCAACCCCTTCAGCTGGGATTCATGGCATGAAGACGATACAGACAGAATGAAGCAGTTTTCCTTGCTCCCATTTCTGAGGGCAGCTGGCATCTCATAACCAGTCCTTGCTATCTCATATTCCTCCTCCCCCTCTCCTCCTAAAAACATAAGAAACTTTGCATGGGTCTTTGGTCTGGAAAATTTATTGTGCTCTGCACTCATGGGACAGTCCCCAGTGGGGCAGGTTTGCTACCCTATTATCTCAATTAAAAGTGCTTTATTCCTCAACTCATGGTTTTGATTCATTTCAGGACTTGACAGTAGCTTCAAAGATGGGATATTCCACTTTGTTTTGCCTTCATGTTAGTAGTATTGGTCCAAGTTGATAGCTGGAGTATGTTATTAGGGTTAGGTTAACTGGAGTCTTAGACCTGGAGACCTAAGAGATTTCTTATTCTAACCGCTTATTTTATAAATAGCAAGCTGCTCTGTCCAAGGTCATAGAACTAGTGAGTGACAGAATGAGTTTTATTTCCATTCCAATGGTATCCCCCATCCTTGATGTGGCAGTGGAAGGAAGAGACCCAGAATTCATTCAGACCCAGTAATAGCCTGGCAAATTGGAACAAGTCAGGGATGGCGAATTACACTATTGCCCCAATGGCATGTGGTTTTTTGAGGAGGAAAATTACACCAGACACACTATTTCATTGACACCCCTTTGAAAGGTCTGCATTCTCCCCAGCTCCCACCTTTATCTCAGCCCTTCAAATTTTATGTATCCAAGAAACTCTAATTCATGACTCAGGGTCTCTGCTTTATCTTTTATTTGTGTAACAGGAGTGATCAGGTAAATTCCTTGATCTGCTAGAATAGGGTACCTGTTCTCAAGGTTCTGTTTATTGACAAAATAATACATTACATAAAGAAGTAGAATTCTTTGCAGAATGAGGAAACTTTTGCTCTGTTTGAGCTCTCTTCTGAATCTCTGTCTGAGGTTTTGCTAAACAGATTGACTAGCATACCTCCCATAAAGCTAGACGTGCCCACTCTGGCTCCATGGAGAGGGACACATGCTCTGTCTCCTTTCATGTAAATGGCAGCCCTTGGTTGGTCCTTGAATATCCCTGTGCCTAGGTACTATGCCAGAGAGCATTGGCAACTCATTAAGTGAGGAAGGATGACTTCAGACCTCTTTTTAAAAAAAAGTTATATTTTTTCAATGAACAAAAATCTATTTCTTCTCCCTCTTATCTTCTCCCCTAAGTTGCTCCCCCCCCACCAAAAAAAAAGACATAAAGAAAAAAGAAAAACAAAACTCTTAGAACAGATATGCATAGTCAAGCAAAACAATATCCCAATTGGTCACATCTAACACACAACACACACACACACACACACACACATTTCAATCTGTACCCTGAGTTTGGCATCTTTCAAGATAGCCTTTGTTCAGATACAACCAACGCCAGCTCTCTCTTAGACTTTCAGCGAGAAAGTTAGATTTCTCTGCTATTAAGCTGCATTGGTTGTTCCACATCCATGGCAGCAAGAACATAGGTTGGCCTCAGAGAGCCTATGACTGGACCTCAAGTGTTTGACAGCCTCAGTTGTTTTGTGTTTCTTCCTTGAGCCCAGATCACTGAGGAGAGGTGGACATTTCCAGCTCTCTTAGCAACCTCATGAATTGAGAGGTCAGGAGCTGGTTGGTGATTTCCACAATGATCTTTGAGAAAATAACCGCTGCTGGGAGGATTCTGCTGCTGGAATGACTAAGAAAACCTGATCCATGCCCTGGCTTTCCAGGAGGTCTGGACTTGGAGATTGCTTGAGTGTGAAATATTTGTTCATCAATTCTCCAAAACTGTCTTTATCTTCCAAGGGAGTATAACAGTCAGGAGTTCCCTAGGTGGTGGGTGATTTTTTTCATGCTTTAAGGATTTGCCAATGCATACTTAGGAATCTTTTGCGTTTCAAGCATTTCTTTTTGTGGTGGAGAAATAGTTATCTTGTATCTGATTTCTACTTTGTACATCCAGTACTTTTTTAGCGGAGTTCTTAATCCCTTCTAGGGAAGATCCTAGACATGAGCTATATCTAAGCATTATTTAAGAGATAACCCCTGAAATTGTAGGAGAGAGGCAATGAGCTAATGAGCCCTGGAAAAATCTGACCCCTTCTTTTAGGGGTCAAGCTTTCTAGGACTGAACCCAGTCTAAGTAAGTCCAAAGAAAGATGCAGCTAGGTGACACAGTGGATAGAGCACTGGGTTCAGTCAGGAAAACCTGAGTTCAAATCTAGCCTCAGATACTTACTAGCTTTAGACAAGTAACATAACCTTTGCCTGCCTCAGTTTATCTGCAAAATGGGGATAATATAGCACCTATCTCTAGAGTAGTTTTGAGGATCAAATGAAATAGTATTTGTAAAGTGTTTATTATAGTGCCAAGCACATAGTTGGTGCTATATAAATGCTAAGTAGTAGTAGTAGTAGCAATAATGGTGGTGGTGGTGGTGGTGGTAGTAGTAGTAGTAGTAGTAGTAGTAATGGTAGTGGGGGCAGCTGGATGGTGCAGTGGACAGGGGACCTCTCCTGGAGTCAGGGAGACCTGAGTTCAAATCTGGTCTGTTACTTGTTAGCTGCATGATGCTGGGCAAGATGCTTAACCCTGTTTGCTTCAGTTTCCTCATCTGTAAAATGAGCTGGAGAAGGAAATGGAAACTTCTTCAGTATCTTTGCCAAGAAAACCCCCAACAAGGGCAAGAAGAGTCAGATACAACTGAAACAACTGAACAACAACAACAAAGAGTAGTGGTGGTGGTGGTAGTAGTGGTAGTACTAGCAAGTAGTAGTGTCCTTGTCATTGTCATAATGATCCTTGTCCCTTTGGGGAGTGAGTTCTTCCTTCCTGCACTACAAATAACACTTGGATCCCAATCTGGATCCTGTCCAGCTCCCCCTTGGGAAATTTTCCATCCCACTCAGTGATTGCCTTGATTACTAATCTCATACGGATCCAACAGTTTTGTCCAGTGTCAATTCAAACCCTTTCCCTCTTGCTTGTTGCTCAGAGATTGACTAAGTTGCTTCTTGACCTGAAACCTCCCGCCCTCCACTCCCCTCTCTTCATGCCCCCAGACTCTAGAGACTAGAGTGGCAGCAGAAATTGGAGCAGACCACTGAAGAAAATGATCTAGTCCTAGAGGCATTTGCAGCCTTGCAGGTGACACAGGGCTGACCCAGCCACTGGATACAGCCACCCTCATCATCCACCAGAAGCACAGGGATCGTTCTAGAGTTTTTCATGGGGAGGCAACCTACCTTCCAATTTACTTAGCCCAGTGAAAGTTGTTTATGGACCTCTGAACTTCTGGGGATTTCTCACCCATCAGGCTGAAGTAGCTTATGTTGTAATGTTTGTTTGTTTTTTTAGAGCACAGAACTATGACTGTTAGAACTATAGAACCCCGAATGCCATGACCATCTGAGATGAGAAGAGGCATAAGGCAGATATAGTTAAATAGAAGTGGTTCTGAAAAGGATCTGAGAGATGGAGGAGGCATAAATAGTAGTTATTCTAAAAAAAAAGATCTGAAGATTTTAATGGACTACAAGTTCAATACAAGTCAGCAGTGCCAAAAAAAAAAAAATCCTAATCAGTCTTGGGCTGCATTAAGAGGAGGATAGTTCTGAAGAACAGGGTGGTCATAGTTCCACTGTACTTGGCTCTATTTTTCTTTTTGGTCAACTTTATCAACCTGACATATGTGAGATAGAACCTCAGAGTTGCTTTAATTTTCATTTCTCTAATTATTAGTGATTTGGAGCTTTTTTATATGATTATACTTATTTTGAATCTCTTCTCCTGAGAACTGCCTGTGATATCCTCTGACTATCAATTGGTGAAAGACTTTTATTCTTATACATTTGAATCAGTTATATATATTTATATACATATTTGTGTGTATGTATATATATACATATGTATGTATATAGATAGATATAAATATAAACAGATAGACATATAGGCATAGAAATATATATATAGCTATCTTGGAATGAGATCTTTATCAGAGAAATTTGCTGCAAAGGTTTTTATCCCCAGTTAAGCTGTTTCCCTTCCAATCTTAGTGGCATTGGATTTGTGCAAAAACTTTTTATGATGTAATCAAAATTATCCTTTTCTTCTTCTTCTATGATTCTCTCTATTCCTTGTTTGGTAATAAAAGCTTCCTCTGTCCATAGATGTTTAGGTCATGTAACCTTTTGGAACTTATCTTGGGATATGGTGTGAGCTGTTGGTCTAAATCTAATTTCTGCCAGATTGCTATCCAATGTTCCCAGCAATTTTTGTCAAATAATGTGTCCTTATCCTAGTCGCTATGATCTTTGGGGTGACCAAACTCTAGGCTACTAAATTCGTTTGCTTCTGTATGTTGTATATTTACTCTATTCCACTGATCAATCTCTTTATTATTAACTGCTACCAAATAATTTTGATGATTGCTACTTTGTAGCATTGTTTGAAATACAGCATCATTAGGCCCTTTTCCTTCCCATTTTTTTTTCATTATTTCCCTTGAAATTCTTATCCTTTTGTCTTTCTAAATGAATTTTGTTATAATTTTTTTAGTTCTGGAAGGTAATCTTTTGGTTGATTGATTGGCATAGTGTTGATTTAGTAAATGATGTAGTATAATTTTTATTATACTGGGTCAACCTATGCATAAGCAGTTACTATTTCCCCAATGATTTAGGTCTATGTTATTATAGACACAACTTAAGCCCATGACCTCAGGCAAATGCCTTCCATGGGAAGATTCAAGGAGAGCTCAAGGTGGGATCCCAGAGCCTGTACCTCAAAGATTCAAGGAGAGCTTAAGGGGGCCCCCAGAGCTGCACCTCATCATTAGCAGTTACCTTTCAGGGACTTGGCTAGAACAACACCCTCCTCTAAGCTGGCTGACACTTGAATATTGAATTCTTAATTGGTTTGCTATTTATAAAAGATCCACAGAGAATACAGGGAACATATAATTTTAATGTCATTGATTGATTCAGTAAAGTTGTTCTTATCTGATAAAGGTATCAGGGCTAAAGGATTCTGTTAGTTAATTTAAAAGGGTGGGATGTTCGACTTAATTCACCTTATACACATAATATGTACATATATATGTATATGTATGTGTGTTTATACACACACATACATACATACATACATATATATACACAACACATATACCTTGACAATCAAGATTTGAACTATATCAGGTTGTTGATATCAGGTAGCTGATGCAGTAGTTATCAGATAGTTGATGTAAATATTTTTCACAGTCAATGCTTTTCCTTCTTGTCTTAATATTGATGCAGCAGTAATTCTGTTTCAATGGACATTATTTCTTAATAGTTCCAATTTCACTAGCCATATATATTCCTGGAAGATGCAGTCATGAATGCTTGAAGGGTATGGAGGAGATCAGTCATCCCCTAGACTTCTCATAAACTATAAACTTTGCAACTACTGAAATTTAACTGGTCCTACTAGAACAGAATTGCCTGTAACAGCCATGATATATTTGTATTCAGACCCAGTTACCTAATCCTTTGACCAGGCATCCTTTACCATTGGGGTGGTCAGTTTTAGGTGGTCTCCTCTACCCCTGCTCTTGTCTGCATGTACCTTCTTGTACTTCAGTACACATGTACCTCCTGACTCCCTTAATATCTCAGCCCTAACCACAGAGCTTGTTCTGTGATGTATAAAAAGTTTGAGAGACATAGTTTCTGGATAATTAATAATTTTTATTAATTATGACTAGCAAAAAAAAGGATGGTCATTTGGTTGGTCTTTCCTAAATCAGATATGAAACATAACAGACCTCTCAATGCTTATATGCCTTTGGGAGAGTGGGTATTCCCCAAAAAGCAGCAATCAACTCTGACTGGTTAAAATTCTTAAGAGAATGAATATTATAATGAGGGGCTAAGGGATGTGACTCAGATCATTCAGTCTTGGACAAAGAGACTTATATCTGCCCAGACCACCCTGTCACCTTCCCACCACTCCCCCATGCCACCCCCCCCCCCCATACCCCCAGAGCAATCTAGACAAAAGAGGTAATCCACTTCTGACCTGTCTGACTAAAACACAGTGGGCCAGGAATTCATCAGTTCACCCAGACTAGAATTTCTTTACCTTTTGATCAGATCTAAGTTTTCCCAGTTGGCTAAGTTTAGCTCAAGATTTCATCTTATCAGCTCTGCACTTCAAAGGCTGGTTGCATAACCTACATGGTCTGATTTCTGAATGAGGAAATAGAAAAAGGAAAAATCTTAGTCCTAATTCAGTAATTGGTTATAAGAGAGAAATAATCATTTTTCTCAGTTCAAGACCTTCTTCTGTCAATGTCCCAAGACTTTTGGAAGTCACAACTTATCTCACATCATATCTAATCTTATGAAATATTGCTCAGGAAAAGTATCTTGTGAGGTAACCACAAGGGTTATTGCAAACACTTAGAATTTTCTTTGCTATCTCTGAGTGACAGTAGTACATTATACTTGTTCCAGGGATGCATTATTATTTTTATTTTGCACTGAATATGGTGACTTTATTGATGGTACACAACAGACTCTAGGCTTCTTCCCCCTACTACAGGGGTGCTTTGAGACAAAGATGTGAATGGAACATGGGATCCCCAGTATAGGAACATAGGTTAGGAATGTGGGCTTCTCAGTGGTGGAACTTAGTTTTTGTCTTGGGATGAAGATCCATGGCTTTCTACTTTACTCCTCTGAGGCCATGTAGACCACAAGTTCTACTACACAGTTGCTATAACCATACTCATTATCGTACAAGGAAATGAGCTTGATAATTTGGTCATTGAGGGCAATACCAGCACCAACATCAAAGGTAGAAGAGTGGATGTCACTGTTAAAGTCACAGGATACAACCTAGTCCTTTGTGTAGCCCCAAATGTCCTTCAAGGGTCCTTCTAATGCTTGCTTCACCACTTTCTTGATATCATATTTGGCAAGCTTCTCCAGGCAGCAGGTCAGATCCACAACAGATACATTGGGAGTAGGAATACAGATGGCCATGCATGTGAGCTTTCCATTCAGCTCAGGTGTGACCTTGCCTGCAGCCTTAGCAGCATCAGTGGAAGCAGGGATGATGTTTTGGGCAGCACCATGCCCATCACGCCACAGCTTAGCAGAGGGGTCATCTACTATCTTCTGGGTAGTGGTAAAGGCATGGACTATTACATTAGTCCTTCCATAATGCCAAATTTGTGATGAATGACCTTGGCCAAGGGGGTCAGTCAGTTGGTAGTGCATAAGGCATTATTGACAATCTTAAGGGAATTATATTTCTCATGGTTCACCCCCATCATGAACATTGAGGCATCAGCAGAAGGGGCAGAGATGATGACCTGCTTGACTCTACCCTTCAAGTGAGTCCCAGTCTTTTCCATGGTGGTAAAGACTCCAGTGGCCCTACGATATACTTGGCTCCAGCATCTCCCCCTTTAATTTTTGGTGGGATCCTACTCCTGGAAGATGGTAATGGCTTTTCCATTGATCACCAGCTTCCCATTCTCAGCCTTGGCAGTGTACTTGAACTTGCCATGGGTGGAATCATATTGAAACATATAAACCATGTATTTGAGGTCAATGAAGGGGTCATTGATGGCAATGATGTTTACTCCCCCAAGGTGAATGCAGCCCCAGTCATCAGGTGCCCAATATGGCCAAATCTGTTCACTCTGACCTTCACCATCTTGTTTCAGGGATGCGACTGAAGCAGCAGATCCTGGCACTGAGCTTGGGAGAAGAGGTGACCCCAGGGATACATTATTAAATGTATAAAAAAGCCTCACTGGGCATCCCAGAGATTGGTCATGGCTACAGTACCTGCCATAGACTATAAACTTTGAAGCCTTTGAACCCCAACTGGACCCATTAAAATGGATCTTCCCAAGATGGCTCACTTCTTTTCCTGAGGTGAGCCTTCTACTTCCTACCATAACTGAAGCCTATTTCTAAGGTAAATTTTCTGGCCTGATAGTCTTTTCTCTCAAATAGTCTTTGCTTTGTTGTCACAGATTTGTTTCATATTTCTGAACTGCACTATTGAGAGTCCTCTAGGATTCTGGTATCATAATAACAATAAAATAATTAGCATTTATATAGAATTTAAGATTTGTAAACTATTGTATGTGTTATCTGATTTGATCCTGACAACAACTCTAGGAGGTAAGCGCTATTATTATTCCCATTTTGAAGATGAAGAAACTGAGGCAGGCAGCAGTTAGATGACTTGCCCAAGGTCACATAGCCATTAAGCGTCTGAGGCAGGATTTGAACTCAGGTCTTCCAGACTCCAGATCTAACACTACTGTGCCATCTACCTGCCTCCTTCTCTGGATTTACTTAGACTGTCACTATCATTTACATGGCATCAAGAAATCTGTTAGCATTTAATAAGTGCTTACAATGTGCCAGACATTTTGCTAAGCTCTGGGGATAAACAGAAAGGCAAAACCAGTCCCTGCCCGCAAGAAGACTATGTTCTATTGGGAGTCACACGGCTAAATGGTACATACAAGATACATACAGAGTAGTTGGAAGGTAACCTCATAGGGGAATATTAATTACCTTATTACCCTTAGTCCAACAGATAGACAGCATGCATGCCCCTGGTCCTAGAAGGGCATTTCTGGTGGCACGGTTCTGATGTAAGATAGATTAGAGCCTTTTCCTCCCAGACACATGCAGATGGAGATAGCTGAAATGATTGATGTGTTTCCATAAGTGCAGTCCGAGCTCCCAAAGTAATTCTATCAACCTCTGTGTGTCTGTTTTAGCTGACCTAATCAGTTCTGGTAATTCAAAGTCACTTGTGGTTTGTTTGCTTATCCTGGACTCCAGAAAAAGGCTCCAGCTCCCTTTGAGCATCTCAGGTGGGAATAGCCAGGGGCAGTTAGGGCTTTTATCATCCTAATCTTCTTTGTCTAATTTAGATTCTCCCTTCCACCCCCAAACTGTGCACGCTTTCCAAAATCTTCCATTTGCCTGAACTGAAAAAGCTGTTTGGGATACAATAAGTATATGGACACAAAAGACACAACTGAGCAACAACAACCTTCACCCTCTCCCTATTGTTCGTGAACTCTGCATTAAACTCGCCCCTCTTCATATCTCTTTATATCAAAAACTATTATTTAAGAATGCAGCTAGTGGTGCCGTGGATGGAACCTCTCTAGTCAGCAAGTCCTGAGTTCAAATCCAGCCTCAGGCACTTACTAGCTGTGTGACCCTGGGCAAGTCACTTGCTCCTGTTTGCTTCAGTTTCCTCATCTGTAAAATGAGCTGGTGAAGGCAACAGCAAACCACTACAGTATCTTTGCCAAGAAAGCCCTGTTGTGGTCTAGGGCTTCTAGAAACCCCAAAATGCAGGGCAAAGGATGTGGGTCTGCCTTGAAAGAATTTGACATCTCAAACCTTCTTTTAGTTAGAAACAAGGATTATTGTGTGGGGCAATAGAAGAAGGTGGGATTTTAAGAATCTGTGCAATTTAGTGAGGGAAAAATGGAATTAAGGATGGGATTAAGGAGTGGCAAGTAGCCTGGGGTGGGGCCAGGTGCGGACAACAGGGCCACAATGAAAGGCCAGTTAAAAGTATAATTGACTGGGATGGAGCAGGTGCCTCAGGCAAAAGCCAGAGACTTGGTTCAGGGACTTTGAGGTCCGGGTGCCAAAGATATAGTCTTTTCCTTTTAGGGGTCCTGGGGAAATCCCATCCCCATCAACCCTACCAGGGATCACAAAGAGTAGGTCACAACAAACAACAAAAGTGTTCCTGGAAAGCTCAAACCTGACTTGTAACATCAAGATAACTTGGCCACTCTGTTGACCAGTATAGAATTTTTTTATTCTACATTAGTCTAGTTATCTTCTCAGAAAACGTGCTTTTATTGTGAATTATGACTCCCATCCTTGCTTTTTTCCTGCCCTAGTCACCCTGTGCATATGCAGTCTCCATAGTTCATGACTGTGCAGAGGATTTGGAGGTGTGCCAAGGATACCACCAATATGTCCAACAATCAGCCAGAATTGTGTACAAAGAAGGTTCTGGCCATTCTTTCAAGGAGGAAAATGGGGAAGGGAACAGGATTAACTGTGACTACTCTGTGCCCTGCCCAGTGCTAAACTCTTTACAAATATTATCTCATTTGGTCCTCACAACATTCCTGGAAGGTAGTTTATCTTTAAGTGAAGTAGAATTGACCCATCACATATCTAGTGGTCACATTTGAACTCAGGTCTTCCTGACTCCAGGTCCAGTACTCTATTCACTGTGCCACCTAGTTGCCTGCATCAGTCCTTAAAGTCTGTCAATCCGTCTGTAAATTCTATAGCAGTCTGTATAGAGTCTGCTGGGGAATGGAAGATGCCTTGGGTGATAAATCTATGGCCTTTAAGCCAGCATTACCCTTGTACTCTGAGGAATTCACTCTTTCTTCTGTCAGTCTTTCATACCATTCTCCTCTACCACTGCATTCTGCCCTATGTTACATGGAAGGACAAGAAGACAATGTGACTATTGGAGGTGACAGGTCCACCTCTAGTACCTGGGGGATCAGTAGGGGCATGGGCCTGAGGAGAAGACATAGAAACCAGTATACAATGTGCATGCCTCAGTTGGTAGAGGCTACCTATCCTGTCCTACAAAAACTATGGCTTCAAGTTTGGAACTGAGAAAAGGTGAGGGAATAATAGGGGAAATTATGGTGTCCATTACCACAGTATCACCAACATGTATACAGCTTGAAGGAGGTCTGCAAAGAACTATACATATATAACCATCTCCTGTGACCCTCACAGTGATAGCTAGCATGTATAAAGCTCTTTAAGGTTTGTGAAGTGCTTCACAAATATTATCTCATTTTATCCTTACCACCACTCCGGGAGTAATGTGCTATTATTATCCTAATTTTCCAGAGGAGGAAACTGAGGCAGGCAGCAGTTAAGTGACTTGCCCAAGGTCATACAGCTAGTAAGTGTTAGGATTTTACTGTCCTGGCTCCAAATACAGTCCTCTATCCATGGAACCACCTAGCTGTCAACAACCCTATGAGGTAGGTGATGTACTTCTCCCTATTTCACAGAAGAGACACTGATTTGCTTGGGATCATGTAGTAAGTGTAGTAAGTGTCCTTATTCCAAATCTACTCTCCATACACATCCCAAGTTGCCCCATGTATGATGGCATCATCAACAGCTGGCTTCTCAGAGCAAAGGAAACTCAAATCTCCTTGACTCAAATCAATGCAACAAGAATTAAATTAAGTGGTTATTATATGCCAGGCACTGCACTCAGCAATGAGACTATAAATGTAAGTAGGAAAAGAGATCATTCTTGCCTTCGAGGAGCTTGCATGCTAACAGAGGAAGATCACCCATAGAAGAAAGCTGAGAAGCGGGAGAGGAGTTTGGTAGAGAAAGTCTGGAGGGTCGGGAGTGGAACCTAGTGAGGAATGAAGACATGACTGAACTGAGTGTCCCCAAAATGGATGTTTGGGGAGGAACCAGTCAAGCACAGGGAGAAGCTGCAGGGGTGGAGAGTACTTTCAAAGTGAGAAGTCCAGGAGTGAAATGAAATTAGAGGGTGAAGAGATTTCTGCAGCATAGTAGAAAAAATGCAGTCAGGAGAGCAGCTTGAGGAAGAATTAGAAGTTTTACCAATATTTCCATTCACCAGCTGATTCTACATGGACTCTCTTGGCTTAAAACTGCATGGTTCCTCACTCTTGCCTCTGTCTTAGATCCATGGGCTTTGGCATTTCTGAAGAATTCTGGTTCTTGACCAAGTATAGGCTCTGATTTAGCTCTTGCTAAATTATGACTTGAATCCGACCCCTCTTTCACTGGTTATGAATTTTCCCTATGGTTCTAATCATTAGGATGTATTGCCCTTCCCTCTCCTATTCCATGCCCAAGGACACAGGACAACCCAGTCCAAGGTCCTTTATGTTATGTCACATAGCTAAAGACAGGGAGGTGGTCCCTGTCAAATATGGCAGCACACATGTATACAGCTCTACCCAGGATTAGTTTCACCCGAAGGCAGAGTATGGCATCATTTACTCTGTGCGAAAAAAAGGCATTCTCAGATAGGATATTTCATTGGTCCCTTTCCCTCCTCATGAACTGAACATATCATAGATCCTGAAATATAGTCTTAGAATTATGTAATTTCAGAATTAGAGGAGCACCCAGAAACCATCAAGTCTACCCTATGCCTGGAAAAGTTTTGTCATTACACCAAAGGTATCAGACACATGGCCTGTGGATTATATTCAGCCATCACCACTACTGAGTGTGGCCCTGTAATAGTAATTAGTTTAGCAGGATACTTAGTACTAAGTGCTAAGTGTGGAAGGTGCAAACTCTGTCCCACTGTTGAGAAGGCATGAACTCCCCTGTTGATGTGGAAGAAGGGGATTGGCTGAGCCCCTGTTGATGTGGAAGAAGGGGATTGGCTGAGGTGTGTATATAAGCAAGAATTCCAGAGACAGAGACAGAATTGGAATTTTGCTTCCCTTGAAGAAAG
>JAQQSV010010743.1:0-13188 GCA_028646515.1 Pseudochirops corinnae | reverse complement strand
AAAGTGTTTTGTAATTGTGTTCATATAGTTCCTGAGTTTGTTTTGGCAGGTAGACTCCCAAATATTTTATAATGTCTACAGTAACTTTAAATTGAATTTCTCTTTCTATCTCTTGCTGTGGGTTTTGTTAGTAACAACCTCCTTATTTTAGAGATGGGGAGATTGAGGCCATAAGAGTTTAGGGGGCTTTTCCAGGGTCATACAACTGTCATATGTCTGAGGAAGTATTTTAATTCAGTTCTTCTTGACTCTAGGTCCAATGATTCTCTATAGCAGAGGTGTCAAGCACACTGCCTGGCTACAAGCCATGCAACCCTTCCCAATGCTGCCTGAACTAGATTAAAATGTAGTTGGGAATCATTTAACAAATAAATAAAAATACAACAAAACAAAGATAACATCACATTTTAAAACTAATTCAATGTGTGACTCACAGGAATCCTTATTTACTGATCAGTGGCCCCCATTTATGTCTGAGTTTGCCAACCATTGCCCTATACCAAGCTGTCTCTAGAGAGCCCCATTAGACTTATGAAAGAATACAGATGAAATGAAGTTACATAGAATAAGAAGGCATGGAGGGAATGTGGTGTGTGCCAGAGGAAATACCTTCTGCAATGAGACCATAGGTGCCATATGTGAACTCTGGGTAGAATATGACAATAGAGTTCCGTTGTAAGAGACGGTCCAAATTACATCTATTTCCATATTGTAAGTACCCAAATGAAGGAAATCGAATTTTCAATTAATTAAACAAAAAGTGAGAAGTGATGTGTCATAGTGGATAAAGAACCAGCCTTAGAATCATGAAGATCTAGGTTCAAGGCCCTTATCTAAGATATGCTGACTTTGTAATCCTGGGCAAGTCTTTTACCCTCTCAGAGGTTGAAGAACAGGTGCCTATTTTCATTGATAGGGATTTCCTCCTTGGAGGTCCCCTATAACCAATGAAATCCTATCTGACCAAAAACAAAAATAGATCAATGAATTCAACCAAAAGAAGAGAAAATAGACTGTCTGCTCCAACAGATTTAACCTATAAATTTATCAAACAAACAGCAACTGTCTCTGATATGACTAGTTAAATATTGGCATTTAACCAGATGGACTGGTTTCTTTTATGGGAAATGTTGGTTACAGGATATAAACACCCCTCCCTCCTACACAAATATTTCTGGGGTTTTGCTTTGGGATTGTTTGAATTTCAAGATGGAAACATTTGAACCACGTGGGCTAGTAGAAGTAAGCCTAAATCTAGGAATAAGCCTGAAAATAAACCAAAAAAGCAAAACCATGGAGACCAGAGAGGTTAATTTGGTGGTGGTAGTAATGGTGGTGGGGAGGCAAGAGGGTTACAGAGGGACCAGACTCTACCTAGTCAGAGGCCAGCAGTATCAGAAGAAAGAAACCACAGGCGATTTTGAGGTGGCCAACCTGTTGCTTTGAGGCCTTTGAAAAATAAATATAACAATGGCGATGTAGTTCAATTGAATGAGTACTGGATTTGGAGTCACTACTTAAGTCATTATGGGCGAATAAAGAAAAGACCTTTTTGGGGCTGTTTCTGCATCTGTAAAAGGATGTATTAGATGGCCTCTAAGTGACTTTCCATCTTTAAGTTTCTTAGTCTAGTCAGAGTGCTTTGGGACTGACATGCTTTGAATAATTTAATTTTCTGAGAGCCTGAGGGAAGATCAATTCCATCAGCTAACCAAATGCCTTTTTATGTAAACTATTTTCTTGAAACATTTCTAAAATATTCATACGTTTTTCATATATTAGCTTCATAAAAACATAATGCTTTGCACATAGTCGGTATATAGTAACCGCTTCTTTTATTTAAAAATACAGTTTATGGGACATAATCAGGGATATACTGGTAAATGATTAACAACTAGATCTCTAAAAATGTCCGTATAACACATTTTAAACTTTGATCTGAATTATTAATGTTTTCTTCATCTTTTTTTAAGTTTAGAAAATCAAACACTGATTTGTAGCCATTTACCAGTTTCCAATGTATAAATGCTCGTGCTGGACATTTAGCAATGGGCTCTAGTACACCCTTAAACATAATAGAAATCTTCTTCTGATGGTTTTGGGTCCAGTTGTTCCTTGAGGTCATTATTCCAAACAGATCAGTCTAAGTGATATTGTAATAATTCTGGGCTGGGAGTCAGGATGCTAAATTTTTTGCGCAGCTACTTACTCCATTAACTAGTTCTATGACCATGAGCAATCACTTCTCTCCTCTTTTTTTTTTTTTTTTTTGAGGGCAATTGGGGTTAAGCAACTTGCCCAAGATCACACGGGTAGTTTTTGTGTGTGGGTGTGTGTATGTGTGTTAAGTGTGTGAGGCCAGATTTGAACTCAGGTCCTCCTGACTCCAAGGTCAGTGCTCTCTATTCACTTTGCCACCTAGCCGCCCCTGCCCTTCTCCTCTCTGGACCTCAGTTTTCTCATCTATAAAATGAGGAAATAAGATTGGACGACCTATATGATATCTTCTAGCCCTAAGAGTCTGGAGTCTATAAGCATTCTTCTCATGGTCAAGGATTTGTGGGCATAATAGTAGAACAGATAATCTTTATTAGTCCAAGGACACAATGTGGGAACTGTGACTTATTTTGCATTTTATTAAGTCAATCATATCAGCTCTTTTTTTCCCCTTTCATTCAATACTTTCCCCTAAAAGTCAGCTACAGAGAAAATGCCAATTAATTGAGAGTTCTCATCACTTGCATGCCACTTAACTGGGTTTAGACCATGCAGGAAATTTGAATAACTGTTTATTTGAAGTGAAGGATTTCAAGTGGGACTTCCTTGGCTTGGGCAGCATAATTAAATGAAGAGAAAAAAAAAATAATTAGGTAGGTCAAGTGCATGTTCCTGGAGTTGCCTCAAGTTTATGTAATTTCTTGAATTTATCCACATTTGTTGATGGTAGCTGGTAAGGTTCATTGAAAATTTTTTTTCTTGGTGGACCTTCCACATTAGCTATGAATTTACTGATTTTTTATATCTAAGATGCCTCCCCAGTAAGATTTTGGAAAAGGAACATCAATCTACTTATGACAAGTTCCAGTGCACAAATAAAATTCTTCCTTGTTAGTCAAAGTAAATATTTCCTATGCAAATGAGATTCTCATTTAAATGGGAACTTTGAGGTGTCCATATATGAAGTTTCCCATTTTCCTCTCTAGAAGGTAGTTTGCTTTTTGTTTTTGTTTCGCCAGCACTTAGCATAGTGCCTGACATATGATAAGCACTTCATCATTATATTATTCATTCCCTCACTTATATATTCATTCACATCCATCAACATATATATTGTCTACTAAATGCCAGGCACTGTCTAGGTATTGGAGATACAAAGACAAAAGTCAAAAGGCCTCTACCCTCAAGGAGCTTATCATCTAGGCAGGTGATACCATATGCCCATATATAAGTATATACAAAAGAAATGAAAGATAATTATGTTAGGAAGGCATTAGCATCTAGAGTGGGGAGAGGAGGCAGGAAAGGCTTACCATGGCATCAATTTCTGCAGTGACCTCAATAATAATGTAAGGAGATATAGCTCTGAAAGACATCAGAATTCTGATGGAAGTGGCAACCAAATATGACTTCAAGAAAGGATGAAATGTATGTTCCACCTCTTGACAGAGAGATGATAGATTAGAGGTATAGAACCAGACAGGTATTCTCATGCATGGCCACTATGGTGATTTGTTTTGCTTGACTAGAGATATTTGTTATAAGGCAGAACTTGTTTTTGAAATTTAAATAATATCCTATTTTCCCCTCAAATACATGTTAAAATGATTTTTTAACATTAAAAAAAATGTTTTGAGTTCCAAACTCTCTCTTCCTCCTTCCTCTCCCCCTATCCGGAGAAATTAAGCAATCTGATATAGGTTATTCATGTGCAATCACATAAAACATTTCTATGTTATTTATTTTGTACAAGAAGACTTGAACAAAATTAAAAAAGAGTGAAAAATGGTATGCATCAGCTTATATTCAGATGACATTAGTTCTTCCTCTAGAAGTAGATAGCCTATTTCATCATGAGTCTTTTGGGATTGTATTGCTGAGAACAGCTAAGTCATTCACAGTTGATCATCATATAATATTACTGTTGCTTTGTATAATGTTCACCTGATTCTGTTTACTTCACTTTGCATCAGTTCATCTAAGTCTTTCCAGGTTTTTCTGAAATCATCCTGTTTGTCACTTCTTATAGCACAATAATATTCTATCACAATCATATGCCACAGCTTGTTCAGTCCTTCCTCAATTTATGGGCATCCCTTCAATTTTCAATTCTTCACCACCACAAAAAGAGCTGCTATAAATTAAGGGAGAACTACACAGTGAGGTTGGTAGGTGGGTTGGTGAACACAATGGGGTCATATTAAGTAAGTAAACAAACATTTTAATAGTAGGTCATCTGAACACAAAGGTAGGAATGATTGAGGATGGTGAAAATTATGTTGTAAATATGGATCAAAAATAGAGAATGATTAATCAAAAACTTGACTATGAAGAAACCTCATGCTTATACTTCACGAATACTTCAATAAAAGAATCAGGGGTTGCTGAACATGGCAATTACTAAAAATGTCACAAAAAGGAAACATTACATTTTAATCAATAGAAAGTAACTTATTAGTGTCATGGAAATTATTCCTTAGTCAACTAGCTGTAGACAGATCACCAACTTAGAGTAAAGGTAAAAATTAATATAGTTAAAAGGAGAAAAAAAGATGTAGAGTGAAATTAAAATACTTCCAACTCAACTTTTTTAGCCAAGTTATTGATGCAGAAAATGAGATATGGATGAAAGAAATAACATTGACAACAATTACAATAATTTCATGTTGAAGTTTAAGCAGAGTTAATGAAGAATGTAGGTGGGGCAGTGGACAGAGTGTGGGGGCTGAAGTTAGAAGACTCACCTTCCTGAATTCAAATCTGGCCTCAAAAATTTACTAGCTGTGTAATTTGAGCAAATCACTTAATCCCATTTGCCTCAGTTTCCTCATCTGTAAAATGATCCAGAGAAGGAAATGGTAAACCATTCCCAATATCTTTGCTAAGAAAACCCCAAATGGGGTCATGAAGAACTGTACATGACTAAACAATAATAAATCAGTCATCATGGAGAAAATCAAAGAACATAAAATCTAATTAGGTCAGCAAACACATGATTCCAAATGGAGAGAAGAAGTTGAGGGCAACAGCAATTGAAAATACAAACAGAATAGAATGGAATGGAATCTTAACTGTGAAAGATGGTGGATTATTTTGTGCTATATTCCTTTAAAAAATAGAAACAAGTAGAAGAGAGTAAAACCAATTTAAAAGCACATTAAGGAGATAGCTGTGAAAGGTCATACTCAAAGCATTTAAGGATGAAGCTAGAAGAAGAACTACAAACAGATTTTGAGAAAAGAAATGATCATCAATGATGTTTGTAGCAAATTTTTCATTATCAAAGCCACTGGAGGCATCACATTTGGACTCACATCACAGTTTTTATGAGATCATAGTGGAGGTAGGAAAGACACTGAAGAAAACACTCAAAAGCAGTTGGGCTAGAGATAGTCCATGATAGGGAAAGAAAGATACAAACATTTATTAAGTACCTACTACGTGCCAGACACTGTACTAAGTGCTTTTATAAACATCATCTCATTTAATCTTCACAACAACCCTAGGAGGTAGTTGCTATTTTTATCATAATTTTACAGGTGAGACAGATAGAAGTTAAGTGACTTGCCCAGGTTCACATAGCTGGTAGACATCATATTTGAACTCACCTCTTCCTGACAGGCCCAGCACTCTATCCACAACACCACCTAGCTTCCTCCAAAGCTAAAGACAAAATAATTGTGAGGGGGAAGGCTAGGTGGCACAGTAAATAGAGCACCGGCTCAGGAGTCAGGAGGACTTGAGTTCAAATTGGACCTCAGATACTTAACACTAGCTGTGTGACCTTGGGCAAGTCACTTAAGCCCAATTTCCCTGGCTTCCCCCCTCCAAAAAAGCAAAAGCAAAAAAGAACAACAACAAAAATAATTGTGAGGGCATTGATGGAATAATTCTCAAGCTATGTGAAAGTTGTCAAGAAGTAGGGAAACACCTCCCCCCCAAACTCAGACCTTATTACTATCAAAAAAGATAAACAAGAGAATACTTATCAATTTATAATTTACTAACAATAATTACCAATTTATATGCCTACTTGCCCACGTCTATAAAAAGTAAATGAGAATAATCTATAGATACATTGAGGGCATTCTTGGTAAGGCTATTAAAATGGAGTGGGCAGGCTTTCAGCAGTAATATTACATAATGGATTAAATCTTTGCCATCACACAAGTGACTTACAGATGCAGCAAGTAGAAGATTCACTCTATTTGCTATATATTGACTATAAAAGCATTTAATTCAGCCTCATACAGCTAGAGGAAAGTGCTGTTGCCTTAAATGCTCTCTTCCAACCAGGTGTTTCCAAATGCACACATCCAAACATAAGAGGGATAACCTTATTTGGTTAGCCTCTGACCATTGCTACTGGTCAAGGTATAAAACAGGCAGACATGTGCTCACCAAATGTTCTTGGCATTGTCATGGAAGAAATTCATCTGAATCAAAAATACCACACCATTGAAGTGCTTGACTTTTTCCTCTTAAGGATGATATTATTCTGATTTCATCAAGCTGGGAACCCTGCAGATCCTCCTGGATGAGATCCATAGTCACTCAAAAGAAGTTTGACTAAATCATTGCAAAAAACACAAATGGATGAATAATATCCTAATTGCATTTATTTCCTCTTATCCCACTCATTTCTCAACCTTTTGAAATCTGGCCTCTGACTTTACCACTTAATTGAAACTACTCTTTCAAAGCTTACCAATTATCTTTTAATTGCTCAATCAAATGTTCTCTTCTCAGCCTTTACTATTTTTGACTCTTGTGCAACATTTTATAGTCGATCATTCCCTTTCTGGACAATTTCTTCCTCCTAAATTTTTATACTTTTCTCTTTTGATTTTCCTACCTTGCTGGTTACTATTTTTTTTTCATTTTACTTTCCTCAATTATCATTTATTTTCCACTACCTGATTGTAGGCATCTGCTAAGGCTCAGATCTTGACTGCCTTCTCTTCTGTCTCACAGCCTTTTCTCTGGTTGATCCCATCAGCTCCCATGAATTCACTGATTTTTATGCAGATGATTAAAAGGTGCATATATCCAATCCTCATCGTTCCTCTGAGCAACAATACTGCATCACTTGTTGGCTATCTCCAACTGGATATTATAAAGGTATCTCAGTTAGAACTATTTAACAGAACTCCTTGTCTTCTCTAACTCACTTCTGTAAATTTCCCTATTTCTGTTGAAGACATAATGACCCTTTTAGTTACCCAGATTCAAAATCCAGCATTATCCTTAACTCTTCACTCTCCCTTGCCCTCCCATATACACTATGTTAATAAATGTCAATTCTACTGCCATAACATCTCTTGAATCCCCCAACCCTTTTTGCATCTGCTCGTTTCCTCTTTTACAGCCAGCACTTTCCTTAATTGGCAATTCATCTACTGCCTCTGAACCTTTGCATAGGTCATCTCATTCCTCATTCCTGAAATTCACTTCTTATTCACCTCTACTTCTTCAAATCCTTAGCTTCCTACAAGGCTAAGTTTATGTTTCCATCTCTGGAAGGGTTTGTCTCTTAGTTATTAGTACTTACTCCTTCCTCTCTAACTTGTCATAAATATGATTAAATTTTCATATTTTATTTTGTCCAGTAGAATGTAAGCTTGTAGAGGCCAGGAATTCTTTCTTTTATATTGTATCCCTAGTATCTGGCAAAGTGCCTTGACAAACATTGGGTTGAATTGATTCAATTCAGATGTCACCTCATCTATAAATTTATTTTAAATTAACAAATAATCTTCATAAAATAAAGAAAAGAACAGTGTTTATCTGAAGGCCGCTTTATTGCCCATGGGATGAAAAAAAGAACCCCAACCCCGTAAAGGTATGCTAAGTTATGAAAAACTTAGCCAAATGGATCAGTTGATTTTTGTTCTGGAGGTAACAGGTAGCTGATGGAGCTTGATGAGTAAGGGAAGATTGCATGGTTATATCTACACTTTACAAAAATCACCTTGGGAACTCAATGGGTAATATATTGGAATGGAGAAGCACCTGAGGCATGGAAAGTAATTAAAGGACTATTGGGATCATCCAGGCAAGAGGCAAAGAGGGCATGAAGTAGAGTAGCAGTTATGTGAATAGAGAGAAAGTGGCATGTATGAGAGATGGTGTGAAGGTAAGAATGATAAAATCTGGCAAGAAATTGGATATGTGGAGTGAGAGAGAGGAGTAGAAAACAACACCTAGGTTGTGGGTCCATGTGAATGGGAAAATGGTGGTGTCTTTGTCAAGAATAGGGAAGTTTGGAATAGAAGAGGCTTTGGAGAGAAAATTATGAGTTCTGTTTTGGGTCTGTTGAGTTTGAGATAAGTATAGGGCATCTAGTTTGACATGGCTAAAAGGCAGAGTTGGGAATGTGGGTCTAGAAATTAGGGAAACACTAGGGCTAGGTGTATCAATATGTGAATTATTGACGTAGAAATAATAATTGAGTCCATGGGAACTGATGGTAAGTGAGATAGTATAAAACTAAGAGAGAAGAGGCCTTAAATGAGAACCTAGAAATATACCCATCGTTACTAGGCATGACATGCATGAACAACTAGAAAAGGAAACATGAGAAGGACAGAGAGGAGGGAAAAAAACTAAGAGGACAGAGTATCCACAGGAAAATGATCGATAGTGTCAAATGCTACTGAGGCATCCAGAAAGATGAAGACTGAGGAAAAGTGGGTCAGATTTGGCAGTTAAGGGATCATCAGTGACTTCAGAGAGGGCAATGGGAGACAAGGGCTATATGTGGCCCCTGAGACTTTCGAGCTATTTGATAGATAGTAAGTCACTCCGGTAATTTCTCTGACCCTCAGTTTTCTCATATGTAAAATGAAGACAATAAGAAAGGGTATTAATGACAATAAAGTGAGTTACTAAATATCTCACAGAGCATTGGGAGAAAAGCACCTTGTCAAAGTCTTTAGAAATGTGAGTTGATACAGACCACTGTATGGCAGTCACTATTCTATGACTGGGGATAAAAAAAACTCCCAAAATGAAACAATCACTACTGTTAATATTTCCCCAATATTCTATTGGGGGAAACATCATTTACATATATAAATATATGTAGACTAAATCTATTCAGAATAAACAGAAAACAGATAAGATGGTTAAATATATGTTTAGTAGATAAGACACTAGCTGTTTAGGGGAAAAGAAAGGTTTTGTATAGAAAGTTGTGCAAGATAGAGAGCTGAAGGGTCTGGAAACTGGAAGATCTGAATTTAAACCTGGCCTCAGACACTAATTGTGTGACTGTGGGCAAGTCATCTTTCCCCTGTAAGCCTCACTTTGTGCCAACTGCAAAATGACAATAATAATAGCATTTAACTCCCAGGGTTGTTGAGAGGATCAAATGAGATGACATTTGTACAGCATTTATTACTGTATGTGGAATATAGTAGACATATAATAAATATCTGTTTCCTTCCTTCCTTCCTTCCTTCCTTCCTTCCTTCCTTCCTTCCTTCCTTCCTTCCTTCCTTCCTTCCTTCCTTCCTTCCTTCCTTCCTTCCTTCCTTTCCTATATCTTGAAGGAAGTGGCAGATTCTCTCAGGCAAAGATATTGAAAGAGTACTTTCAAGGCATAGGAAGCAACTGTGCAAAGGTATAAAGGTGTGAGAAACAGAGAGAAGGCCAGTTTCACTGGACTGTAAAGTACAGGAAGAGCAGTGACATCCCCAGTAATGAGACTAGAAAGCTAGATTTGGGAGTCAGATTGTTATACCTGGGAGAATAGTGAGACAGACCTTCAATTTGACTTGGGAGTTTGTCTGCCAATATTACTCACAATGATTGGCCAATGCAAGTTTTCAAATAGATACATTGTGATTGCCTGGGACAGTGAGGATATTTGGTGGAACTTCTTGTGGTACCTCCCACACAAATAGTTGTGGGTCCATTAGTAAATTGATTACATTTCTTAATGGTAGAAGTCTGTGGTTTATATTAATCCTCTGTGGAATAAAAGCCTCTATGGGACTTTAACAAATATTGGAAGGTCACGAGGAGTTTCATCTCTAGCTTTGCAGACAGGAAGTATGGGCAAACCAGTTTGGTCTAGTTGTTCTGGTGGTGGAAAGGAGAAAACCTGATTGTGCTATACTGAAACATAGGTGGATTTTAGAATGTCCTGAGAGGAATGGAATGAAGACATGAGCCATTGCCTTGTGTCAGAGTCACTGGGAGTTATCACCAGCCTGGGCCCCTTCCCCTTCTGGTATTGGGGTGCTTGTTTCTTTAGGCTTTTTCAAATGGTAGGGTAATTTGTGTGACCTAAAAGATAGAAAGATAGAAAGGGATACGGGGATATTTGCCCAGTCTCCTAAAGACTTAATGAGAGATAGTGACATCATTTGAGATGACTCTGACTGGGCGGTCTGGGGTGGAAGTATGGGGTTTGGAGGGGTAATGAATGTATGGAATCAGATCACTCTAATTTAGCTGGAAGCAGCGGTTGGCAACCTTGGGTTGAAGTGTGTGATTCAAGAGGTTTCTACAGACTTCTGAGGCAGCCTTTGGTATACTATCCTGGTGGGGGTCAAGAGACATGCATGAAATACTGTGGAAGAATGTTACCTCTGGCTAAGTCTTTGTAAGAGGTCTTTCCTGAAAAATACAAGGTGGGGAGGGGAGTGCAAAGAGTACAGTGAGAAAAGTGAGTCAAGAGAATCCTGCCATTAACAGTGTAAGGCTGTCTTGGTGATCGTCCCAGCAAAATCTATGCTCTTTGCCACGACTTAGTATTTAGAGAAGATAGTCCTCATGAGCAACTCTTAGCATTTTTCTTTGAATGGTTGAGTACTGGCTTAATGAATTAATTAATTAACTGAAAGAGTTATACTTATCATCAGTACTCAAAGGAAATCAAATTACAGTCCCAAAAAGTTCTACTTCTTAAAGCAAGTCTCACTGTTTATAGCTTTGAGTAGAGTACAGTTATTTCTCAGGTTAAGAGCAACATCAGTAAATTCACAATAAATAACAATTAGTAAAAACACATAGACTTTGCACTTACCAAGTATGTATAAGAACTTTGCAAAAATTTTCAATTCTTTATTTTCTAGTTTAACACATCCTGATGTAAAAATCAATCATTAGAAATTAAGAAAATAATTACATTGTGAGATTTTACACATGAAGTGAATGCATGATAGTTCATTCAAGACCTAGAAAGGCATTGATTAATTAACCTGCAGTTTAATGTACTACATACCAACTCCAAGGAGAGACAAAAAAAAAAAACTCTTTTAAACTGGTATCTGTTGATCCGAAGTTGACTCAGAGATAATTTTATATAACATGCCAATTGAAGTATAACTTTTTCTGCTAATTTTAATAGATTTGACAATCAGTGGTCAGACAATTCACCATGTAAATAAAGTCTATACTATAATAATAAAATATAATAATAATGCAGCAAGGCAGCTCAGTGGATAGAGGAATGTTCCTACAATCAGGAAGACGTTAGTTCAAATGTGGCTTTATACTACCTGTGTGACCCTGGGCAAGTCATTTAACCCTGTTAGCCTCAATTTCCTCATATGTAAAATGAGCTGAAGAAGGAAATGGAAAACTATTCTAGTATCTTTGCCAAGAAAACCCCAGATAGGGTCATGAGGAGTTGGACACAATTGACTGATAACAACTCTTACGAGTATCTTTAGAATGATCTAATTGCCTTTTGGTTGAGTTTCAAGTCAGAGCAAATGACTTTTTCTTTTAGTTGTCTATCATTCCTGATACTTTTTTTTTGGAGGGGGGAAGGTAGGACAATTGGGGTTAAGTGACTTGCCCAAGGTCACACGGCTAGTAAGTGTTAAGTGTCTGAGGCAGGATATGAACTCAGGTCCTCCTGACTCCAGAGCTGATATTCTATTCACTGCACCACCTAGCAGCCCCCATTCCTGATTCTGATTAGCCCCAAACTGAGCCTTGAAAATCATGGAGTCATACTTCTTTCTACATAATGATTCAGGATTACACATTCTTTCTTTTCAGTTCTGTATCTTTCTTCTTCCAAAGCATGATGCAAACCTTCTTCAGAAACAGTTTCCTCTTAATGAAAAGGAATTCTTCTGGCCAAATCAGCACTTTTTTCATTGAGAAACTTTACTTTCCCCTGATCATAACAGAAACTTTAAGATTTAGACACTTTCGTCTTTCGGGGGCAGAGCCAAGATGGTGGTGTAGAAGCAACAAGGTTCCGCGGCTCCCACATAGCCACCTCAAATACCCATAACATATGATTCTAAAAAAATTTTAGGGCTCCAAAACTCACAAAACACATCTCCTGCTGAAGGCAGCTCAGCAGGAAGGGCTCATCACAGCATGCTGGGGGCCGAAACCAGCCCAGCCTGAAACCGTGGCTTGGCCCTGGTGTGGCCAGGACAAGCCACAGGTGGAGCCTTTAGGAGAGTGGATCAGCGGCAGCTGTGGCAATTTCCAGAATTATCAAGCCATAAGAAACAAGGACAAAGTGAAAGGTCAGTGGAACTCAGCTAAATCTGGGGGAGAAAAGCAGTCCAGCTAAACTACCTCCAGGGCAAGGAAGCAGCAGAAGTGGTGGCCCTGCAGCCACCTCCATGTGGCTGCTTCAGAGCTCCTGGCCTGCAGATTGCAGGGGGGTCAAGCAATTGTTCAGAGGCTAAGTGCTCTTGCATTGAGCAGCCTGGATCCGGATCATGGTCTTGGGTGGTGGTACTGGGGTGCATTTTCATGAGCCAAAGCTGGTGGGGGCTGCAAAAAAATGGCAGCCTCCCAATAGCTCCAGCAGCTGTGAAAATCCCAGTGATTTGGGACAGAGCTTTCCCCTCTGGAAGCAGAGTTCCACAGAGATAAAAAAAATCAAGTAATTGACTGGCCAACATGAGCAGGCAAAGGAAGCAAAGTAAGAACAGCAATCAAACCCTAGATTCCTTCTTTGGGGACAAAAAAAATCAAAGCATGGAACAA
>JAQQSV010010742.1:0-13188 GCA_028646515.1 Pseudochirops corinnae | reverse complement strand
CATCATGTGAATCTGTCAAAACAACATCGAAACAGACAGACAAAATACTGGAATCGCAGCCATGCCTCCTCAGTCCTTGGCAGTTCTGGGTGGCAGTTCTCAAAATTCCTGGGCAGTTCCAATGGGCTCTCAGCAGTCTTTCTCTCAGCAACTCAGGCTCCACAATACTGGATCATGCTCTCCCAAAGTCCTTCTGGCCTTCTCTAGGCTTGGGCTTCTCTCCCAATTCACAGCTCCTCCCAGTTCAGCCCTCTCTCTTCACATCACAAGTCCATCCCACAAGTGGAATTTACAAGCTCTGGGTTTTAACACTCAGTCCAAAAACCAAGCCAATACAGTGGCATCTCCAAATTCCCTTACCAATGCAGATGGCAAGTACTAACAGTTTCTTTGTTTTTTTTTTTAATGCTGTTAAAATTTGAGTACCGTATTCCAGATACAGTACAAGAATTTCATCTTTCTTTTGTGATGGGGAATTCTCTTCATATGTTCTTTTAGTAGTTGCTAAAAACAGCTCTCTCTGTTCCCTCAATACCCATTCTATTCTCCATAGTCCATCTGGAAATCTAAACAACTGTCAGTATGAAAAATGTCTTCCTGATCATCCATTTAATTTTTTTTCTGAATTTAATTTCACAGTAATTGCTATACTCTGCTTTTTGTAACAATCTAAATAATCATTCTTTGAGGTTTATGTCAACCCATTACAGACACTCCATACCTACTATATCCCTAGTCTAAGGAGTCCCTCTGATGCCTCATTCTGGCAGGGATGTGACTTGATGTTCTAATGCTATGAATTTGGGGCAGAAGCTATGATGTTTTAGATGAAGCCCTAGGCCTGGAGTCATGAAGACTTGAGTTTGAATTCCATCTCAGGCACTCAATAGCAGTGTGACCATGAGCAATTTAACCTCATTTCTTTGTCAAGTGAAGAATTGAACTTGATGACTTCCACCTTCCTTTCCTACTATAAATCTATGATTCGACTGGTATAGAACTGATAAAGATTTATCATCCTTTGAAAAAATGAAAATATTCAGGGGGGAAGAGGCTGGATAACACAGGACATGACTCATAATAGGTGATTAATAGATGTTTATTGACTTGACTTTCTGGTAAGTTATAGAAGTTAGCAAAGTATAGCCTCAGCCCCAGGTGCAGCCTACTACATGCTTTTGTGTGAGTCTAGGAGACAGACATGGATTTTACAATGTCAACACTGGTATGGAGGCTAGAGAAATAGCTTTAGCTTCAGGAAGGCCTGGGATCAAATCCTGCTTCTGAGAGGTATTAACTGTGTGATGGTCATTTAACCCAACACAACTGTTAAAAGCAAGGGCTCATAACCTGGGGGTTGTGAACTTTTTAGTTTAATATTTAACTAACATTTTCATTTGTTTCTTCCATAAACCAGTTATTTTATTTTATATATTCAAAATCATTATTCTGGGAAGGCATCCAGAACCTCTAACAGTTGGCCGATGACACAAACAAAGGTTAATAACCCCTTCTCTAAAGTTAAGCTGATGGAGATGAGTTGTTAATCTATGTCTGTGGAGAGGGTTTCTTCACCTGGAGTCCCCCGTGTAGATGAGTGAGATGAAATCAGGGGTCTATCCCCTCCCCATCATTATTATATATAATTTTAAACAAACAACTTGACCCTAATAATGTTTTAAAACAAATAATTTCCTCCAAGTCTTTATTAATTGTTGCTTTCTCAAGTCACATTAAGTTTTCTGATTTATTTGTTTTTTCCATCTAGTTATTGAATCCCAAGATCTGGGAGTGGCAATATGATGCTCTCTTGCTAGTAAGTTTTAAAGAGATAATAATGTGATCTTTTTCATTTGTGACAATATCTCTTTTGAGGGTGCTTGCCACCACATTCACTTCTTTTGCTGTCATTCATTGTAAATTCTTTGTGGTTTCCAGCGTCTCACCGGGGTCTCTTTTAATATTGATAGCTTTGGAGAGGACTTCCTTCTATTAGATAACTGCATTATGTAGTATTTTCCACAGAGATGTTAGTTTAGGAGATTGAAGTTTGTTTTTATTGCCTGTCGACATTTCTAATCTGTCTAAGTTACTCAGTATTATTTTTCTGTTCTGAATGTGGAGAATATCTCCCAGGGGAAGTAGTCTACAGAGGTGATTAAACTGATATTGAAACACAAAAACCAATTCCAACACTGATTCTTGTGTTACATCATTAGAAATTACCCCCCATCCCCACCCCAATTCAGTTTAATGTAGTTTTTTTGTTTGTTTGTTTGTTTTTTGGAGGGGCAAGTGCAGGACAATTGGGGTTAAGTGACTTGCTCAAGGTCACACAGCTGGTAAATGTTAAGTATTTAAGGCCAGATTTGAACCCAGGTCCTCCTAACTCCAGGACCAGTGCTCTATTTACTGTGCTACCTAGCCTTCTCAATATAGTACTTTTTTTTTTAAGCTGGATCTTTCTTATCTTTTTCTTTTTTCATTTTTATTCCTACTTGTTAGCTGATAGAAAAGAATGTGACCCACTATTTGAATGTGTTGGACAAGTTTATCAATATATTTTTTTTTGTTGGTTCTGTTTTGTTTTTTGCTGTCAAATTTTAGGATACTTTTCTTTTTCAAATGACTATTAATTTCACCAAAATCACTTAATTAGATTCACTTAGTGTGATAGATGAAGTACATAGACAGATAGATGGTACATTTATTTATTAAGTACTTACTAGGCAAAGCCCTGCCTACTGGACATTCAAATTCAAGTGAGTATGTGCTCATTTGCTTGCATGATGTATGAAAATGATTATCCTCTTACGGTTGTGCTTCCATACACTGAAGAAGACAATCGAGAAAGAGTTACAAATGACAGTAAGATATAGTCTAGTTTCCCTGCACTACAGAGCAATGGACTTCATTTATACCAGTTCTGATGGCCATCACCACTACTGAGCAACAGAGATTAAGCAGAACATGCAAGAGCGATTCCAGTGACAAGGAAAACCACTTTGCTAATGGCATAATCAGGCTTTGTGACTTGGTGATAATGGGTGTATCTGGTAGTTAGAGCAGAAGCAAAAGAAAATTGAAGAGCACAGAATATTTTAATATTGTCACTAGAAGTAGGAGAAGCAATGTGGCAGAGAAGACAGAAAGCTGAACTTGGACTTAAATCTTGAGTTCAAATCCTTCCCCTGACACATGATATTGGTATGAGCATGTACAAATCTCTTAACCTTTCTATATCTCTAGAAGTTCTCTAAGACATTAAATTATAGTGTGGATGGAAGGCCTCATACTAACAAAACTGAGAATGATGTAGGAGCTCCCACATAAGTAAAATCACATATCCTTAGAGCTGTGAGAGGTGGAAGGAATCTTACTCATCCTTCAGTTGCTTTTCATCATGTCCAACTCTTCACGACCCCATTGGAGGTTTTCTTGGTGAAGATACTGTATGCATTTACTATTTCCTTCTCCAGCTCATTTGGCAGAGGAGGAAACTGAGGCAAACAGGATTGAGTGAGTTGCCCAGGGCCACACAGCTAGTATTTGTCTGAGACCATATTTAAATTCAGGAAGATGAGTCTTCCTGATTGCAGACCAACACTCTATACACTGAGCCACCTAACAAATGTTAACTTAAACTGAAATAGCTTGCCCAAGGTCACACAGTAGCCTGACTAGACTCAAAACTTTGTCTTTTGACTCCCAAACCTTGTGCCCTTGATACTGCAGTGTCTCTTTTATTATTGCTGCTATGACACAGAATTATAATAATGTAATTGGAATGTAAATATGCATAAACATAATAGGATTTTTGGTTAAAAAGAATAATTATTAGATTAAGATTGCTCTGTCTTTCTAGTACAATGCCAGGCACCCAGGAGGCCTCAACTTAAAAAAAGATTTTACTGAACAGATTAGAGAGAAGGTATATTTCTAAAGTAGCCATGAAATCCTGAGATAAATGCACTTAGAATTATTCCTGAAGGCTAGGACAGAAGAATTGTAGCAAGATTAGACTACTTAGTTAGAAAATCAGGTTTTAATAAAGAATTGTGTGTCTCCAGTGTGAATTATAAGAGCCACCCTTTTAGGGTGGTGATCAAAGTGTAGTGATTTCCACAGCCTTGTTAAAGATCAACCTGAACACTATTAAGAGTTAGGCTGGTTGGAGTCCAGATGTGAAGGTTGGCTCTACCTAATTGCTGTTCTGTTCTCTTAAGATTTAGAAGATATCATTAGTAGAGGATGCAAAGGTTCAAATCTTCAGAAAATGTGGTCCACCCACTGGGCACTCAGCTATTCTCAGCAAATACTTAGCCATCTGTTGCATATTAGTATGGAGAGCTTGGATTTAACTTTTTAGATTTAGAATCACTTCAACAGAGAAGTCACTTCAAGAAAGCCTCATTAAGAATAGGCATTGCAAAGCATTGTACCTTAGGCAAAATGGAATTACAGATTAATTAGATGAATTATTTGTCCTCAAGAAGTTTATAATCTAATGGGGTAAGGATTAAGATGTTTAGATACATGACTAAAATATAAAACAAAGCATGTTAAGCAATAGACTTAGGCTAGGAATCATACTGGACTCTGAGGATGTAAGTACAAAGAATGAAATAACCCTATTTACAGTGAGATTACATTCTGGTGGGAGGGGCAAGTATGTATAAAGTATATAAGAAATAAATATAAAGTTAGTGATGCGTCTATATATCAGGAAGTTCCTATTTGTCTAACCAGTTTTGTCAATTACATTCAGGGTTAGGAAAGAAAGATTAGCAAATTTATTTAATTCAGATGTGTAATTAGCAAACGTTCCTAAAGAACTGGAAATTGTGGGGATGTCTGTCAATAGAGGAATGGCTAAACAAGTTGTTGCATTTGATTGTGATGGAGTACTACCGTGCTATAAGAAATGATGAGCCTGATATCACAATGTCCTTGTGGTAGGAAAGGGGGAAGCTGTGGTCCAGACCATCCACTGATTATCTCTAAAATCTCCCACTTCCTCATTCCCTGTCAGTCTGCCCAACAACAATTAAATATATGGGCAGAGACCCAGAAGATGTGAGCTGTTAATCAGGGGCACGAGCCACTGTCATCATCATCACCATCAATATCATCATTCTCATTGTCATCATCATTATTGGTTTGTGCCTGTAGGAATGTAGGGTGAGTCACACACTTGCATGGGCATGAGAAATAAAGAACTTGAGAACTTTTGGTCCTTCTCAATATCTCCTCAATCCAAGATCTCACAAATCGAATCTATTGTCTCCTACCTCTCAAGTGAAAAGGAGTGGTGCTGTTTCTCATCTTTTATCCTGGGCCAAGATTTATCATTCTAAATGCATATTAAATAATTTCTTTTTAATTTTTATTATGTAATCTTTCTAAATGACTTTCTTGTTCTGACATTATTGTAATTACTCTGTATATTGCTTTCTGGGATCTGTTTACTTGTCTGCATCAGTTCCATATTTCTCCCATATTTCTTTGAATTCTTCATTTTCGTTTTTTCTTACGGTAAACTCAAATTCCAACAATTCAGATATGACAATTTGTTCATCTGCTCCCCAAGTTTGTGCCTAATGTATTTATTTATTGCTTTGCTAGAACAAAAGTTACTGCTAAGTATAAAGACTTTTACTGGTTTGTATTCTAAATTCTAAACAATGTTTTTCTTTCCACAAGTTAGAGATCCTGTCATTATTTATGGGAGAAAATATTGTATGTTCTTAAAAGAATGTAAGATCCTTGAAACCAGGGATTATCTCAGTTATGTATTTGTATCTGTGGTGTGTAGTGCAATATCTGGCTCATAGTGGATACTTCAAAAATACTTATTAATTCATTTATTGATTATCTTAATTTCAAGAAATATTATCTTCTCTGTATCCTTTCTTCTCCTGTATTTTTTTGAATATTCAAGAGTATGTATTTTTGTTGTCTTAATCTTTCAACAAAGTATGACTAATGAAGGAGAGTAGTTTTGTCATACATTTTCAAGAACTCAAATGCCACACTGTGCAGGAAGCCTTCACTGATCCCCTCAACTACTAGAGCCATCCCTCCCCAACCTTATATCTAGCATTTTTACACTTATTTCCATTTATTCTCTTATCTATCTATCTATCTATCTATCTATCTATCTATCTATCTATCTATCTATCTATCTATGTACCTACCTATCTACCTACCTATCCATCCATCCATCCATACATCCATCCATCCATCCATCCATCCGTCTGTCTGTCTATATATCTACCTATATCTATATATCTATATCTGCATCTATATCTATATCTTCAGTATATGTTGGCTCCTCCATTAGAAAAGAAGTTCTTTGTGAGGAGGATTTTTTAAAAAGGCAATTCTGTTTATATCTACAACACCTAGTAAAATATCTGGAGCTGAGTAGGTTTTTAAAAAAAATATTGATTGATTGATTAATTCAATGGAAACTTCTCAAATCCAATACCTCTTTCTCCAACTGTTCCTTTGTAACCACTGTCTCTCCTCAGATTTCAAGTTAGAATCAGGGATGGTGGATAAGAAACTAGTTCTTTACATTATAATGAAAACATTATTCTTTTACAAATAATTAGAAACTGTTGAAAGATGAGGTCCAATGTTGCACTTTTATCTGCAGTTTCTGACAGATTCATGGTTCTGAGAGACATTATCCATTCTCCTCCCAGCTATTTCAGAGATTCCTAGGTTCCCACATGCCAGGAGGTGAAGCATGATTTAAAGTCTTCCTAATAATGACTTTCCAGGTTACTTTTGCTGTCTATTACTAATAGAATGCTCACCTTGCAAGCATGTGGGACACAACTGGATGAAGGAAAGAAAATGAGGTAATTGCTATTTAAAGTGAGTGATTAAGTATAAAACAATATCAGATTCTTGATCACTGGTTCCAGGGAGAGTCTCATCACCTAAAACAGTCTTCATGGTCACAAGGCAATGGATTTTTTTTTTACCATAGCTATCCATGAAGATCCTCTGCCAAAGCATGAATGGTTGTTGTTTGTGATCTGCTTCAGTACAAATTGGTGCCTATTCTGAGGAAATTATGTTTGCTTAAAATCATGAAAAAATACTGAAGTCAATGAAGAATGCATTTTCACTACTTTCCTTCTCAGACTCCTAATAGCATGAAGTTTATCCAGGAACCATTTAATCAGCAATTGTTTAGTTGAGGCATCAGGTGGTCATTGAGTGGAGTCATGGAGTGGACCTAAGTTCAAATTCAGTTTCAGATACCTACCAGCTATATGACTGACTGAGTCATGCAACTTCATTCAAAGTCCTGGGCCTGAAGTAAGGAAGCCCTGAGTTCAAATCTGGCCTAAGACACTAGCTGTGTGAACCCAGACAAGTCAGTTAACCCTGTTTGCCCCAGTTTTCTCATCTGTAAAATGAGTTGGAGAAGGAAATGGCAAATCACTCCATTATTTTCCCCTAGAAAACCCTGAAAGGGATCAGGAAGAATCTGATATGACTGAAAGACAGCTAAACACACAAAAAATTGGGAATTATAAAAACACCTACCTCCAGGATTGTTGTGAAGATTAAATTAGATACCAAATCTAAAATGCTTTGTAAACATTAAAGCACCATATGAGTGTCGACAATTGTTATTGCTATTATTATTATTATTATAATTTTCACTAATTTTTCCCATTATAAGTTGTGTTTAGTTCACACATACTGGTTACCAGATATTCTATTAGGCACTTGGGATACAAGGAAAATAAAAGAAACTACCCTTTTTCTCAAAAAAACATATTTTATCAGGAGAGACAATATATGCACACATGATTTTATACAGAATTATGTAAAATAACAAAGAGAAGTTAGTTTGGAGAGGGAAGGGAGAGGTAGATGGGAGAATCAGGAAAGGTTTCATATAGAATGTGATGTATTCCAAAAGGTAACGCTAGCAGGACAAAATATCTGGCAGGGGCAAGTAACTAAAAACAAAACCAAAAATACTTTAATATTGCCTGAGGGCCATCATTTCCTCACCAGAATATAAGTGTCAAAGAGATTAATTATTTTGGCAGTAGGAGGTCAGGGAATGTTTGTGTGTGTGTGTGTATGTGTGTGTGTGTGTGTGTGTATGTGTGCATAATCACACACATTTGTGCACACAGTCAAATTTTGCAATCTGCTTAAATCAATATGCATTTAATAAGGAGAGCTAGTAGCATTGTTGTTCTTTGCCCCTTTAACTTCATTCCCTGTGTTAACTATACACAAGTTAGATACACAATAAATACAAATTAGAGAGGGCCCCCCAGTTGATGGGGATCCAGAAAGGTTCATGAAGAAAATAATACTTGAGATGCATGGTGTAGGATGTGAGAAATTCTCTAAGAAGGCCATTACCATCTAGAGCAGTGGTTCTCAACCTTCTTAGAGCCACAACCCTTTAACACAGTTCCTCATCTTGTGATGACCCCCAACCATAAAATTATTGTCATTGCTACTTCATAACTGTAATTCTGCTGTTATGAATCATAATGTAAATATCTGATATGAAGGATGTATTTTCATTGTTACAAATTGAACATAACCCACAGGTTGAGAACCGCTGAAGAGTGTTCCTTTGCTGACAGAACAGCAGAGCATTTTCAGTTTTGAAATGAGTACCATCAAGAACTATATGCTTCCTGAGGCTAAGGGAATTCAGTTCAGGTGACGGAACAAATAATTCTATCTGATGCAGTCATGAAATTGAAATATATAGCAAAACTATTATTTTTGGCATTAACAAATTGATTCTCTTCAAGTTGCCCCTTGAACAAAGAATAATGATGTAACCTCTGGAACTACACAAGAAAAAGAAAAAAGTCCTTATGTCTTTCTTCCTGATAATGATGATTTAGGGGTATTGATATCCAAGTCATGTGAACCTCCTCAGATGAACTTTCTTTAAATTTTTATAACTTAGGTGGCTCAGTGGGCAGGAAAACTGACCTTGAATTCAAGACCTGAATTCAAATCCCACCTCAGTTATTTAACCTTTCTCTGCCTTATTTGACTCATTTGTTAAATGAGGATAATAATAGCACTTCTCTCAAAGGGTTTCTGTGAGGATCAAATGAGTTAGAATATGTTCAATCCTTTGCAAACTTAAAATGCTGTATTAGTGCTAATTTTTATGACAAGAACCACCACCACCACAAGTTGTTTCATATCCAAACAATGCATGGAAGAATACTGAAAACTGACTCTATTCTTCCCTCTTCTCTAGGGAATATTCTGCTGTAAGGCTATATTTGATGACTCTCCCTTCCCTGACTATGGGAGAGAGAGTGTCCATTCCCAGAATGGGCCGTCAACCCTCATGTCAGTCATGGTCAATCTTGATAACTTGGAGAGTAAGCACTCTTTGGGAAGCTGGTTTGCCTCTGGATAGATACAATTCTCTCATTTAAGAACAATATGGTTAATTGTTCTGTGAAGAAGGGAAAATTACGAGTCATTACTGTTGTGGTGTTCTGTCTTTTGGGGAGGTAAAGTGGCTACATGGGATAATGGAAAAGAAGTTCTAAATCTGGGGTCAGGAGAACTGTATGCCAATCCTAGCTATCACTTACAACTTGGGTGATCATGGGCAAGTCACTTGACTCTGGTCCTGGGTTTCTCATGAGTATGAGGAGTTGCATTACGTGACATCTAAAGTCCTTTCTAGCTCTAAATCCATAATTCTATAATCTAATGAACTAATGTGTCCTACAATGGAAAGGGTACAATTGAATACTTATCAATGTCAATTCATGTATAAACTTAGGTTTGTGTTTTGTTTTTTTTTAAGATTTGTCATAAATGTAGTTAAGTTGAAAACACCTACCAAATATTATCTTTTTAGATTTCTTATTTCATTATAGGAAATCCAAAGCATATGGTGATGTTACAATGTTTAATCAATAGCTAAGAAACCAGATTTCAGATAAGACCTGCATGAAATAGGTACTGTTGCTCTAGGTTTCAGGGTTCCAGTATGAGAGATCAGATGCTGATATCTCCTCCTTTGGCTGTAGCTGGAGGCATTCCCCTCCCCTCTCTTTTACAGATCATTTGTCAGCCTTTCTTAAGTGAATATAGTCTCTGGAGAATTATGCATGATGTAATATGCAATAAAATGGAAAAAGCAAACATATCTTAATGTGTAATACCATACTTTTAATCGAATGTATTCTGTTTCTCATAGATCTATTGGATTTTTTTTTTTTTTGGTGGGTAATATAGATAGTATCACCATCCTTGGATGTAATCACTTGTGACAGATATACCCAGATATTCCTTTCCAACCATGCATTTGTCTGCAAATTTACTTAGTAGGTTCTCAAAAGTGATGACATTTAAGATTGAGTTGATACATTATTTATCTTACAGAAACATTTTAAAATTAGTTCTTCAGACCTGAGCAATATGTTATCTCTTTCAATTTAATAATATCCAAATGTGCCTTCGGTTGCCTTTGAGAAGCAAAAAGCCACATGTGAATTTCTTTGTAAATCAGCATCTACCTTGTAAAAGGCAGTAAATTCTAAATATGCACCAAAGGTCTTTAATATGCAGTTACTAACATGATACAAGGAGTCACATTTGCTTCAGGTTATAGATTTTAATAGCACACACAGCTATGTAGTAGTGTAGAGAAGACAGACATCTAATATAAAAGCTGTTAGCTGAGAACTATTACTGTTTCTTTGGTACTGGAGAGGTCATTTATCTCCAAACTTCCAGAAATATCCCTTCACCAATACTGCAGACTTCTGAAAGTAACCCATGGTTCTAGAAAGCTATACCAATGCACCACTGGCTGTGCTAGAAGCTCCTAAGATGAAAATTATTTTAGGTAAGAACCTAAATATAGCTTTTGAGTTTGTCATCCATAGACAAATTATAATAAATCCAGAGATATTAATAACTAGTTAAGTTGGATACCAAACTATGTTTTTGTTTTTCTTTTTTTTTTTTGCATCTAACCATTGGAATTCACAAAACCTCTTACTATGGGAGGCATGGAGGAGCGTCAGTTGATATCAATATGCTTATTGTTAGAATAACAGACAAAGTTTCAGCATTGTTATCACCCCCTACCCCAACAATGTTCACGATAGTTACACCATTTTTTCCTGTTGAACATAATAATTATACCAAATGTTGTTGTTTTTAAACATTTTTCTTTTGCTTTGAAATATGTAGAGCAATACAATTGGAGCAAGCCTACAGTTCTATTTACTTTTGATAAGTGAAGACATCTGTGTATACTACCATTGGAAATATTTATGTATTTATAAAGATTGCCTAAATAGAGTTTAAATCATATTATGTGGAACCTTTAAGTTTATTGAATTCGACCTTATATATGTGTGTGTGTGTGTGTGTGTGTGTGTGTGTGTGCATTATATATATAACAAAATATCTCATAATGCAATCTAGTTCTGTAATTGGATAGCAAGTAACCCAAAAGAAACAACAAAAAACCTCCCCCAAGCCCCAAACCTATTATTTAACTTTTTATATCATTGTTGAAATATTGAGTCAAGATGATCATTGTAATAACATAGTTGTAAAATTTAGCATTCATGAAAAATATCAAGCATGAATATTGCTACCATGGAAAGAGTAGTCTTACTTCCCAGAACTACGGACTGTAAGATATTCCAGCTCCTTTTTGTACTTATGGAGAGGCATCATCAATCATTCAAACTGTAAGAATTTATTAAGCTATGTGTCAGGTACCATCGTAAATACTGTGGATACAAAGACAACAATGAAACAGCCCCTGTTCTCAAGGAGCTTTTTTTCAGTTCTTAAACATACCTTTATGTGTATGGTGCTGTGGGGCTAGTTACAGTCATGAAGATCTGAGTTCAAATTCTGATTCACTTACTTTCCAGAGGAGTGACCATGGGTAAGTAAACCTACCTTCTTGGTCTTCAGTATCTTCATCTATAAAATGAAAATAATCATATTCTAGAACCTTCTATGTAGGCAGGTTGCAAGTCTTAAAGGGGATAGCTTATATAAAATGCTTTGTATTTATGTTAAATATATTATACATATATCTGAATATCATATAAATATCAGTCATGATTGTTGCTATTACTACAGAATATAAGGAATTTCAAACTCAGACCCTTGACTTAGGGACAGAAAATATGTATAAATGTAAAAGTGGATGTAAACATACATATATATCACATAAATATATATATGTGTATATGTAAATATGCATGTATGTGTATATATGAATGCATATATACATGCACACACAGGCATGCACATACAGATATACATACACAAATATACACACATACATGTATATATATTGTTATTTTTAGTGAGGCAGGGCATTTGAGTTATGGGAGCAGGAAGGCAACATCTCTTGCCTTTCAGTGATTTGAAGGGGGCCTTATGCAAAAATGGGGAGAGCCCAGATTTTGGGCTGAATTTCAAACTGACCCTCATGCTTAAGTCTAAATTTATTATTTGGAAGGAAAGGAGAAAAATAGAATCAGATAATTTTTTTTTTTCTTTTCCCTGACAGAATCAATTCACTCTTCCCCTGTTTGGCTGACTTCACATTCTCCTGCTCTGTGTGTGTCCCTAGGGAAAAGTCTTAAGCATCAGACTGTATATGTAGCAAACTACCTAAAGTCTTGGGGAAGTAGCTGGATGTTGGTGACTGTGTTTCAAGGAGACATTCTTGACAGAACATTTGGTGTTTTCTTTTTCTTATCCTAGGTTTCAAGCCTGAAAGTGTCCTTATGAGGCCAGCCAGCACAACCCCCTCATTTCATACATGAGAAACAGGCTGAGAAATGAGCGATTAAGACCAAAGAAAATAGGTAGATCAGATAGACTTCATATATCAAGAGTTCAAGTGATTTCAAATTTCCCTGATTTTATTTTAAATTTAGAGGAACGAAATAGACGCAGAATTGAATACTACCTAAGTATAGATTAACTTTTTCAGAGAGGTTATATGCAGCAGATGAAAATAATTCTGAGAGGGGGCGGAGCCAAGATGGCGGCGTAGCAGCAGCAATATATCGCAGCTCTCACATAGCCACCCCCAAATACCCATGGAATAGGACTCTGGACCAACCTAGAACTTCAAAAACGCACACAGATACTTCCCACTAAAGTCAG
>JAQQSV010010741.1:0-13189 GCA_028646515.1 Pseudochirops corinnae | reverse complement strand
GTAAACTAAAATAAATAAAAGTTAAAAAAAATAAAAAATAAAGTTACCATTAATCTCCAAAAATTACCATATCTACTGGTCTTTTTTCTCTCTCTCTTTTTTTTTTCTGAGGGGGGAAGCAGGGCAATTGGGGTTAAGTGACTTGCCCAAGGTCACACGGTTAGTAAGCGTGAGATGTCTGAGGCCAGATTTAAACTCAGGTCCTCCTGACTCCAGGCCAGTGCACTATTCACTGCCCCACCTCGCTGCCCCACACTGGTCTTTTCTCAGTCCTCATCCTTGACTTCTCTGTAGCCTTTGCCACTGTGGATCAAGCTCTTCTCCTAGACACCCTCCCTAGATTTTCATAACATGACTTCTCCTGTTTCTCCTCCTACTTGTTTGACCTTTCCTCATCTCTTATGCTGAATCTAATTCAAGGCTTTGTCACTGATCACTGATGTCCTGCAAGGTTTTTCCCTGGGCTGTCTTCTCTTCTCCCACCATACTTTCTATTTTGGTAATCTCATCAGCTCCAAAGGACTCAATTATCATCTCTATTCTGATGATAACATCAACCCATCCAGCCCTAGCCTCTCTACTGAGCTATAGGTTCTCATTTCTAGCTGTCCATTGGATATCTCATACTGAATGTCAACATGTTCAAAACAGAATTCAGTATCTTTTCTGCAAAGCTCTTCTCTCTTTACAACTTCTTGTTCTTGTCTTGAGCACCATCCTCACAGGCCTATAGCCTCCCAATTTATGTGTCATCCTCAACTCTTCACAGTCTCTCATTCCTGTATATAATCTGTTGTCATGAATTTCCATGTTCATACACCTTTCTCATACACCTCCCCCACCTTTCCTCAGGTGCTACCATCATTCTGGTGCTGGTCCTCATTGCCTCACACCTGGACTATCTAAATAGACTGCTGGCTGGTCTCCTTGCCTCAAGTCTCTCCCCACTCCAGTCTGCACTTTATTCAACTGCTAATATAATTTTCATAATGCACAGATTTGACAATGTCACTCCACTATCTACTTACCAAATTCCAGGACATCCTATCACCCTTAGGATGAAATATGAAAATTTCTGTTTGGCCCTTAAAGCCCTTTACCAACAGCCCCTTTCCTACATTTTCAGTCTTCTTACACATTAGGTCCTCCTCATACTCTACCATGAAACCACACTGGTTTTCTTACTGTTCCTCTTACTTGACACCCCATCCCTTCACTTTCTGCCTTCTGACTGACTGCATTTTGTGCCTGGAAATCTCTCCCTCCTCTCCTTCACTTCCTACTTTCCCCTGTTTTCTCCAAGTCTTAGATCAAATCTCACCTTCACCAACGGGTCTTTCCCAGTATTCCTATACTACTCCCTTCCCTCAGGGATTACCTGACCTTTACACTATGTATTTATATCACTATCAACATTGATGTACATACACAGATATATCCATAAATGTATCTGTACATAAACGTATGTATGTATAGTGTTCATAATTGTTTACATGTTGTCTTCCCCATTAGAATGTGAAAGAGAATAGAGGGGAAAGAGAGAAGGACTCAGGACAGAGTGAGACAGTCATACTTAATGGGTATGATCCGGATAAAGATCCAGCAAAGGAGACTCATTAAGAGGTTAGATAGGTAGGAGAAGAACCAGGAAAGAGTAGTGTGTCAAAAACCCAACTTGAAGAGAGTATCAAGGAGAGGTGAGTGATTGAGAGTGTCAAAGGCTGCAGAGACGACAAGAAAGGTGGGAACTGAGAAAAGGCCATCAGATTAGACAAGTAGGAGTTCACTGGTAAGTGTAAAGAAAATAGTTTCTGTTGAAGGATGAAATTGGAAGATAGACTAGAGAATTAAGAAGGGAGTGAGAAGAAAGGAAGTAGAGGCAACTATTGTAGATGGAGTTTAGCCCTAAAAGGCTAAGGATAGAAAGCTGGTCCTGCAGTCAGTCTATAAAATCAATCAATAAACATTGATTAAGTGCCTACTCTCTGCCAGGCACTGTGCTGAATGGAGTGCTACAAAAAGAGGAAGAAGATAGTCCCTGTCTTCAAAGAGCTTCTAATGGAGGAGACAACATGCAAACAAATATATGCAAAGCAAGCTATATACAGTATATAATAATTAAGAGAGGGAGGTCACTGGAATTAAGAGGGGTTGGGGAAGGCCTTCAGTAAAGGAAGGGATTTTAATGGGGACCTAAAGGAAGTTAGGGAGGTCTATATGCAGGGAGAAGGAGGAAGGCATTCTAGGCATGGGGGGAACAACCAGAAAAAGTGCCCAGAGCTGAGAGATGAGTGTTTTATACATGGAATTTGTCAAGGAGGCCAGTGTCACTGGATTGAAGAGTATGTGTCAGAGAATAAGATGAAAGAAGACTGGAAAGGTAGGAAGGGGCTATATTAGGAAGGGCTTAGAATGCCAAACAGAGCATTTTATATTTGATGCTGGAGGTAATAGGGAGCCACAGGAGTTTAGTGAGTAGGCTAGTGACATGATCAGATCTGTGCTTTAGGAAAATCATTTTGGTGGCTGAATGGAGAATGGATTGGAGTGAGGAGAGATTTGAGGTAGGCAGACCCACCAGTAAGCCACTGCAATAATTCAGGCAACAAGTGATGATGCCCTCGACCAGAGTGGTAGCAGTGTCAGAGCAGAGAAGGGGACATATTCAGGAAACGTTGCAAAGGTGAGTGACAGTTCTTGGCACCATGTTGGCTATGAGAGATGAGAGACAATAAGGAGGCCAGGAAGATTCCTAGGTTGTAAGCCTGAGGGACTCAGAGAATTGTGTTGCTTTCTACAGTCACAGGAAGGTAGGAAGTGGGGAGATTTTAGGAGGAAAGATGAGTTCTGTTTGGTATATGCTGAGTTTAAGATGTCTACTAGATAAGCTACTAAAAGGCATTTAGAGAAGATAGGTTGGAAGTCTGCAGAGATTAGGGCAGGAAAAGTAGATTTAAGAATCATCAGCATAGTGGTGGTAATTAAAGCCATGGCAGCTGATGAGCTCACCAACCGTAGTAGAGAGAAAGAAGAGAAGAGGACCCAGGATGGAAACCTGAGGAACACAATGGTTAGAGGGTGTGATCTGGAGGAGTATCTGGCAAAGGAGACAAAGAACCAACGCTGAGAACCAAGAGAAAGTGGTGTCCCAGGAAACCTAGGGAGAACAATGAGGAAGATCTGAATTCAAATCCAACCTTAGACACTAAGTGTGTGACCCTGGACAAGTCACTTAACTTCTGTGCAACTCAGTTTCCTCAACTGTAAAATGGGATATAATAGCACCTACCTCACAGGGTTATTGTATCTAATGAGATAACATTTGTAAACCACTTAGAATAGCGCCTGGCTCATAGTAGGTGCTTGATAACTTGCTTTATTCCCTTATCCCCCACCTTTCAAGTCTTCTTAACCTTACTCTCCATCCACATAATTTTCAATTCGGAAACGCTAGATTCCTTGCTCTTCTGCAAAGACAGCATTCTATTCCCACTTCTGGGCATTTCCTCTGATTGCCCCTCATTCTCAGAATACTCTCCTTCCTCATCTCTGACTCCTGGCTTCCTTCAAGTCCCAGCTAAAATCCCACTTCTAGAGAAAGCCTTTCCTGATCCCTCTTATCTAGTGCCTGCCCTCTGTGGATCATTTCCCTGTTTATTTTGTCTAATATGTTTGTGCATAGTTATTTGTATATTTCTCCTTGTCCCCATTAGGAGGTGAAAGTAAGGAGTTGGGGGTTAATATCTCTTCCTCTAGGGAAGGCACTAAATCTTGCCTTTCTTTCTATTTCCAAACCTTATAACAGCTCCTGGCATACAGTATGACTTACATGTTTATTGACTTACAGACTAGTTGAATTTCAAGAGATAGAAATCAAGTGTCCCCAAAGAAACCAAATGACATTAAAATATAACAAAGCAACTTTGGCATCCTTATAAATATAGGGTTTTTTTCTTTGAATTACTTTTCTTTCTTCATAGGCTTTGTCAAATTATGGATACTTTGAGGTCTATACTTTGAGATAGAAAAGAATTTTCAATTAGCTCATATGCTCTGTATATCATTACATTTAATTTTAAATTAAATTGTATTTCTTGAAAACAAAGAGAAGAGTTCCAAAACTCATAAATAGAGGAAGCCCATTGATACATTAAATAGTTATATCCTAACATATAAGGTCTCACACCTACATGTTTTAGATTTTGAATGCAAACTGAACTTATCCCTATTGCAAATTCAAGGTGGGTTAATACATAACTAAAATCTAAAGACAGTCACAATTTATCACTCTCTTTCAACAAGTTGCTTATATCAATGAGATATTCTGCTTTGTTTTTATTCTGTGGATTGCTCTTGCTTCCTCAGTATAATTACTGAGTTATTTCTATGTTAGGAAATAACTAGAGTTATTTCTATGTTAAGATAACACATGATTTTATTCGAATTTTGATTGCCCAGTTACGTGTTAATTTGAGCTCAACATATTTCCCACATTACAGTTCAATCTAATTCCAAATGATAAAATGTAGAAAATATGAAAATATGTACCTGCGATTTTGTCTTAATTATTACTAAAATATAAGTGTATCACATATGCTGTCACTGAGGACTAGGGGAAGAAGGAAAGGGAGAGTAAGAAGGAGAACAGGAATTACAACTGCCAAAAGTATTGCAATAAAATAGCAATGTCAATGAGTGAATACAATTGTTCCAATGACCCATAAGCAATAGGATTTGGGTTTCCAGGGAATATATCAAGGCAAAACCAGTATCATTATTAAGTATCTACTCTGTGCCAGGCAGGTACAGTACTGGGCATACAAAATGCAAAGAAAGCTGTCTCTGCCTTCAAGGAGCTTACATTCTGATGGAGGAAGAAAACACATAAAAAGGGGGGACTGTGAAAATTAAGGAAGTTAGAGGAAGGAGAGAGTCAGAAGTACCTCTAGAAGAGGAATGAAGCATGACAGCTCCAGGAATGTCCCTAAAATGGGGGCCTCTGGAAAAAAACATACCAACGGGAGAATGGCCCTCACGGCAGACAGATATTTCCAGATTCAAAGCAATCTCTTGACAATTAATTACAAACTCAAATCACATCAGTCTTTTGAAGATAAGCTCTAAATGAACAATGGTTAGCTTCTCCATGTAGAGAATAAGTTCTCAACCTTTTCTTTATTTATAAAAGACTTCACAGCATGCACAAACACAAAGAAAGCACAGATAAAGGATGATTTCCTAGAATCAAATCAGCTTCAGTTTCCATCTGACTCAGAGTTTACAGAATTTCAATCAGTGATAAACTGTCCTTACTTGAACTCACAAAGTCTTCCTCTAGAAAGGAACTGAGGGGGAGGGGCAGTGGTCTGGTATTCTGGTAAGGATGCAAAAGGTGAAGGGGGTGTTTGGAAGTGATCCTGAGGCAAAGAGACTGATTACAGCCAGGAGGAATTTCAAGCACCTTGCCTGGTTCTCTAACAAGCTGGCTGTGGGTGACCCTAAACTGCCAGCACTCTGACAGAAAGAGCTGCTGAATGCTCACTGCTGGGGACAGTATTAAGAAGCGTCATGTGGGGTCAGGTCTCATGCATCTAAATAAAGTGAAGAAGAAAAAGGGACCCTCCAGATCTCAAACATGTGCCTTCATCTAGCTAACATTTATATAACATTTATATGTGGATTTTATATAGATGATCTCATTTGATCCTCACAACATCCCTGTGAAGAAGGTGTCCTTATTATCTTCCTGTTACAGATGAGGAAAGTGAGGCTCAGGAAGTTTGTATGACTGGCCCTGGGTCACAGACCTTGCAAACCACAACCTAACTGTGCACAGGAGCTATACTGGATGTCACAAACTTCTGCACACAGCAAGTCTTCAATAACTTTATCTAGAAGATGAGATGTTGTCTAGAAGAGCCAATATTCTGAGTTATCTTTAAGTAAAATTTAAAACAAAGAAGGAAAGGGGGAAATTTTGTTCCTTACAACAAAGTCTAGACTGTCTTCAGACGCCTGATGACAGAGAATCAACAGGAGCCCAGAAGAGGGCCTGAGTGTCTGAAGCAGGATTTGAACTCAGGTCTTCCTGTTTCCAAGTCAAGGACTCTAGACAATCATTAGGCCACATAGCTTCTTTAAAAATTAGACAAGTAAATAACTGGAGCAGATCAAAAAAAGATTTAGGACTAAATATATATCAGTGGTATAATAATTATTGCTAAGACAACAGGTAGCATTTATATAGATAGCACTTTAAGGTTCACAAAATGCAGGACATGTGTTCTGTCATTTGGTCCTCATAAGAAGCTGGGGAGGAGGTGCTATTATTAAACCTGTTTTACAGAGGAGGAAATCAAGGCTGAGACAAAGTGACTTGCCCAGGGTCACAAAGCTGGGAACACTGAAGTGAAATCAGTTCTTCCACACTCCAAGGCCAGGACTCTCACCCACTGTGCTCCCCAGGTGCCTTTAGGATTGATAAGTCCACTAGATGAGGGGCAGCAATGGAAAGAGCTCTGGGTTTGAGCCCAGAGGCCCTGAATCCACAACTGGGCTCTGACATCTGTAGCCTCTGCGACTTTACAAGAGTCACCTAGCTGCTGTTTCTTTATCTTCTGACTGAAAGAGTCGGTCTAGATGGCCTTTGAGGTCTCTAAATGATGAATCTATACAAAAGAGGAAAACACTGGGAAAAGAACTTGTTATTTAACAAAATCTATTGTGAAAACTGGATAATAATGTGGTAATGAATGGAGATAAGTCTGCATCCATTCTATACACTACAACCATTTCCAAATGGATCAATGATACTAATATATTTTTAAATCACACCACAAAAGAATTCATAGTGAACCAAGGTTATATTTTTCATAGCTGTGGACAGTTCTTAATCAACCAGGTCTTAAAGGAAATTAGGAGGTCAGATGACAAACCAAAGAGAGGACTAGACATTTTCTCTGATGTCTACAGCCTCTGAAACTGCTCCAAAATAGAAACTATGCATTAAAGATACAGTAACTACCACTTTCTCCATGGGTTAGGACCAAAAAATGTAAATCTAAAAGAAGGTAAAAACAAACAAAACAAAAAACCATGAATTGGTACCTACTCTGAGCTCCCTTAGTCCCCCTCCCCCATGGCTCTCTATGCTACCAACAGTAAGGCTGCACTAGCCAACCCCAGGAACAAACACTGGGTCTCACCACAAAATACAACCTCACACCCATTTCCCCTTCCCTCCTTCCAGTGCCATGGAGATCCTGGCTCCAGGTTTGCTCAGCCTATCCCTATGTTGGGCAGCATTCTAGGCTACAGAAGCTTCATGGGCCCTGACATCTAGCCAGACAAGCCGACAGACAGCACCATGGAGGCAGGGGTCTGTGCTGCACAAGATCTGAGAAGACCTTCTAGAAACAATTCTTCTACTTCCTTTCCTCTTACTCTCTTCTTAACTCTCTATATTCTGGCATCTGGCCTCATCATTCATCTGAAACTGTTTTCTTCAAAGTTGCCAATGATCTCTTAATCCACAAATGCAATGGCCTTTTCTCAGAACTCATCACTCTGGTCCCCTCTGCAGTCTTTGAATAAATGAAGCATTATTAAGTGCCTACTATGTGCTAAGCACTGAGGATGCAAGTAAAACCAAGACACTGTTTGATCTTAAGGACCTCACATTCTATTTCTTGAAACATGATTTCTAGGCTCCTTTTTTGATCATAGCTTTCACGTAGTTCAATAATTTTTAAATTATCTCTCCTGGACTTATTTTCCAGTTCAGTGGTTTTTCCAATGAGATATTTCACTTTGTCTTCCATTTTTTTATTCTTTTGGTTCTGTTTTATAATTTCTTGATTTCTCCTAAAGTCATTAGCTTCCATTCACTCCATTCTAATTATGAAGGAATTATTTTCCTCAGTGAGCTTTTGAATCTCCTTTTCCATCTGGACAGTTTTGCTTTTTAAGTCATTCTTCTCCTCATTGGCTTTTTGGACCTCTTTTGTCTATTGGGTTAGGTGTTATTTTATTCAGTATTTTTGGGCTCTCCTTTATCAAGGTATTGCCTTGTTTATCATGATTTTCTTGCATCCCTCTCATTTCTCTTCCCAATTTTTTGCCCTACTTCTCTTACTCTATTTTTAAAATCCTTTTTGAGCACTTCCATGGCCTGTGACCAATTCATATTTTTTGGAGGCTTTTGACGTAGGAGCTTTGATTTTGTTGTCTTCTTCTGGATGTATGTTTTGATCTTCTTTGTCACCAAAGTAAGATCCTACAGTTTGAGGTTTTTTATACTGTTTGTTCATTTTCCCAGCCAAATACTTGACTTTCTAACTCTTTGTTAAGGTAGGACTTCCCTTCCAGTGGGGGTAGGGGTGGGGAGTGGGCATACTGGCCCAGGTTTCAGGGGTATTGTACAGCTGTTTTCAGAAAACTAGGGAGCTGTAAATTTTCAGCTCGTCCAAGGAGGTATGTTCAAAGGAGAGGGGTTCACTCCTCTCCTGGCCTGCACTCTGGTCAGTGAGTGACCCCAAGCATTCTTTTCTGCCTTGGAACTGTGAGGAGGATTCCCTCTCCACTGCTGCCACAAGCTCCACCATTTCAAAGCTCCTCCTCATCCCAGGACTGTCACCTAAGTCTGCGACCCAGATCCAAGCAGGGCAAAGCAAGAGAATCTTGTCTCAGAGTCGGCAAAAATATCTCCGCAATTGCCCTCTGATCAGCCATTTGATCCCCTCACCTTCTGTGGGCCAGAAGCTCCAGAAGCAGCCAGCCACTGTTCCTGCTGCCACCACAGTCACCACCTCTGCCACCCTGTGGTTGGAGCCAGTTCATGCTCTTCTTTCACCCAGGTCCTACAGGGTTTTCCCATTGACCTTCTATGCTATTTTTGGTGTTTGTGGGTTGAGAAGAAGTTTGGAAGCTGCCACAGTTGCCAGTGATTCAGTCCCCTGAGGCTTGCTCCAGCCCTATCTGTGCCACTGTGGCCAAAGCTGGACTGTGCTTGGCTATCAGCATGGTGCGATAGACCCTTCCTATTGACCTTCCAGGCTGTTTTGGGCTGGAGATGTGTTTCACTCTGTCATTTTGTGGGTTCTTTTTGTTTAGAATTGTTCTTTACAGGTATTTGGAGGGATTTGGGGGACAGCTCAAGCAAGTCCCATCTTGGCTCCACCCCTTGGGAGCTCACATTCTAATGGGGAGAATAATGTGGACCACAGGTTTTAGCCTCAAGTAAGATAGAAAACTTCCATGGGCAGAGGCAGAGCCAAGGTGGTAGAGTGATAGGAAACAGTGAGATGAGCCCTTCTACAGACTCCTTCAAACAAATCCAGATAATGTAGCAGACCCAATGCTTATGGGAAAATTCAGGATCTAGGCATTTTTTTTTTTTTTTGCTTTTTGGAGGGCAATTGGGGTTAAGTGACTTGCCCAAAGTCACATGGCTAGTAAGTATGTCAAATGTCTGAGGCCAGATTTGAACTCAAGTCCTCCTGACTCCAGGGCCAGTTATGGGAAAATTCAGAAAAAAAAAAAACTCAAATGAGTCATTTGATGAGCCTAGCTCAGTATGACAAGACAGACATGGAACAGTCATGGGAATGAGGGTACTCCAGAACCTAAAGAAAGACTGTGTCCCAGGGCAAGAAGGGATCTGAAATGCTTATAGGGCACCACCAGATCAACACCAGGGAATTCTAATGGGAACAGGTACAAAATGGCAGCTTTGTTGCCGCTATCCAGTTCTGGTTCACGGATTCATAGGGGCTGAAAAAGGGAACTGTGCATGGAAGTGGAGTTTCCACAAATAAGGAGTCACTGGGCTGTTCATGGAGAATGGGGAAGTTCAAATGCCCAGAGCAGCAACAGCATGCCTCAGATCCAAGTTCAGAGTAGACAGAGACTTACTTCCAGCATCTAACAGAGCCTACAGAGGAATAACCAAGGCAGGAATTCTAGCTCAAATAAAAACCTACATTTCTGCCACTTCGAGCCAACAGAGTTTTCCAGTGGACTGATAGGGCTGGAATCTAGCAGCAATCTAGTCTTTCAGAGACCCAAAGCCAGATCAGGATGGTCTGGAACTTAAAGACTTCAAGAGGGGAAAGCAGAGTGGGGGAGAGGAGGAGGGGAAGGAACACAGGGCAGGAAGCAGGTAGAAAAGAGACTTTGTTCTGAATCATCACTTTGGGTGCACTAAAAGTTTGCAGACCCCAAGTCAGCCCCTGAGATCCTGGAATAACACACATTCAGTACTCCAGGAAAGCAGCAATAGGACCAGTCCAGACTTTCCCTCCAGAAGGGTGGCAGAGGCTGGGTTTAACATCAGGAAGTAGGCTAGAAGAGTGGGCAAACAAGAAAAAAGAACCCTCTGTCATAATGAGCTAGTGTGGTAGATGCCATCATATGGTAGCTATGAGCGCTGGGCTAAAAGCAGCAATAGGGAGGGGTAGCCACTCAGGGGTTCCTATCTCATTCATCTGTCTCTTGGTAACAGGGAGTCAGCAATTGTTGCTGCTGTTCATGAGGCAGGTGAGCTTCCTCTCCATAATAACTTCTTTCCATCATGGCATGGGGCATGGGCTGGAAGCAGGTCTGGTGGTTTCAGGAGCACTGCTGTTCACAAGGCTCCCATGGTCAGGTCCTGGTCAGTCCTATCAGAGTCTGAGGGCAGATGTGATCAAGGTGGTGGTAGTGTTTTGATCTGCCTGGCACATGCTGCCTTCCTGTCTCTCCCTAAGGGTGACTTGCTGCTTCAGCTAAAGATCACCCTCCTTAACTTGATCCTCTGTTCTCTCTAGGTTTTTGTGACACTGCTCTCTCCTGGGTCTCCTCCTACCTCTCTGACCACTCTTTCTCAGTTTGACTGGCTGGCTCTTCAACCAGATTGAGTCTGCTGACTAGGTATGCCTCAAGGCAAGTCTTAGGCCCTTTTCTTCTCTTCTCCTTCTATGTTAATTTTCTTGGTGATCTCATTAGCTCTCATGTATTCAATTATCATCTCTATTCAGACGATTCTCAGAATTATTTATCTGACCTTAACCTCTCTTCTAACCTCTAGCTTCACAGCTCCAAATGCATGTTGGATTTCTTAAACTGAATGTCCTATAGCCATCATAAACTCAACATGTCCAAAATCAGACTCTCTCTCTTTTCCCCAAGCCTTCCCCTCTTCCTAACTTTCTCATCACTGATGAGGGTACCACCACCATCCTCTCAGTCACCCAGGATCCTAATCTAGGCATCATCCTCACCTCCTTACTATCTCTCACTCCTCATCTCCAAACTATTGCCAAGTCCTATTGATTCTGTTTTACAACATCTCCCACGTATATTCCTTCCTCTGATATTACTACTGCCTTCATGCACCCCCTTTTCACCTCATGCCTGGGCTCTTCTGCTTGTTCTCCATGCCTCACGTCTCTCCTCACTCCAGCCTATCCCACCCTCAGCTATCAAAGTGACCTTTCTAAATGCAGGTCTGACCATGTCATATCTCTATGCCATAATCTCCAGAAGTTACCTGTCACCTCTAGGGTCAAATACAGACTCCTATTTGGTGTTCAAAGCCCTTCATAGACACCTACAAATACACCTTTCACAGACAACCCAATAATGGGCTGATTTACTTGAATCAAACCAGTTTCAGTTTCCATCTGCCTCAAGTTTACAGGAAACAAAGTGTTTAATATGAAGTCAAAAATTGTTTTCTTAAAGCCAGATGGGGAACTGGGTAGTGGTGTTCTGTTCAGAAAGCAGGGGAAGCAGGAATGAATGTGAAGGAGCTTGGACTTGATCCAGATGCAAAGGGAGTAATTAGAGCTGAAAGACATTTCTGGAGTTTTTTCTGTTTTTCTAATAAGGAGCAATGTGTAATTTGTTTTTTTCTTTTTGAAATTTCATTTCTTTTCAATTAACAAGTGAGGATAATAATAGCACTTACTTCCCAGCATTGTTTTAAGGATTAAATAACATCATATTTACAAATGATTTTATAAACCTTAAGGTGTTCTGCAAATGCTAACTATTATTATCATAATCATTATTTTCACTTCCTCCCATCTACTACCATTTGGAAAATAGAAGGAAAAGTTAAACCCACATAACTAATATGCAAAAGAAATTCCCACATCGGATAGATCCAAAAATATATTTCTAATTCTACAACTTGAGTTCATCACCTCTCTTTCAGAGAATGAATTCAATGTTTCATAATCAGTCCTCTGAAATCCTGGTTCATTATCACATTGATCTGAGTTCTTCAGATTTCTTTCTTTTTTGTTGCTGCTATTCTTAAAGATTTCAAAGTTGTTTGTCTCCACATTGCTATTATTGTATAACTTTTCCTCCTACTTCTGTTTGATTCACTATATATCAGTTTATACTAATCTTTTCAGGTTTTTCTATAATCTTGCCTCCTATAATTTCTTAGAACAGAATAACATTCCATCGCGTTAATAGATAATAATTTGTTCAGCCATTCCACAGTTGATGGTCACCCCGAGTTTTTAATTCTTTACCAACACAAAAAAGAGCTACTGTAAATATTTTTGTACATATGGGTCCCTTTCCTCTTTCTGTGATCTCTTTGCAGTATAGGCCTAGTAGTGGTATAGCTGGCTCCAAGCATGTGTACAACTGAAAAAAAAATTGGGGAGCATAGTTCCAAAATGACTTCTTGAATCACTATACCAATTCTCAACTCCACATTAATTTTCTAATCAATTTTGATTCCTTAAATGTTACTCTACCTCCAGAACGCTGTCAAAGAGATTTCCTTTTGTTATTTAATAAAGTTATTGATGTTAAATGCATTAAAAATTCATTGGGATGCTCCACATATTCATTGCCCTAAATGGAGTTTTTTTCATCATAAATATGGATGACTCCTCCAAGTGTGTTACATTTTTCAGATGCTGCATCTATAGTTTGTACAGTATACAGTTAATCTCTGTATCCTGGGGAAGTTCATCTTCTGTTTGAAAGTAAAATAATTGTATCATCTGGAAAAAGTGATAATTTTGTTACCTATTGGCCTATACTTACTCTCTTAACTTCTTTTTTTGGTCTTACTGCTTTACTCTTGTCAAAGAAGGGTAAAGCTACTGGGAACATATACTTGACCCCTAATCTTACTTTCTAACTTGTAACTATAAAAATGTTTGCCCTAGAATTTCATTATATA
>JAQQSV010010740.1:0-13189 GCA_028646515.1 Pseudochirops corinnae | reverse complement strand
TTCTTTTGCTTATTCTTACTCATGGTTCTTCAGACCGTGATTTTTTTTTTTTTTTAATCTCTATGGGGCTCTGCTTGCAGAAGGGAAAGCTCTGTCCCAAATCGCTGGGGTCCTCCCGGCTGCCGTAGACTTCCGGCTGACTGAATAATGAAGACTCCAGGACCGAGGCCCAAGACGATGATCCGGATCCAGGCTGCTCAACGCAAGAGCCCTGGCCTGAAAACAATCGCTCAGTCTCCCTGCTGTCTGCAGGCCGCGGGCGGGAAGCTACAACGGGGAGGCGGGTGCAAAACCTCTGCCTTTTGCTTTTCTGCTCTGGAGACCTTTCGGGCGGACACTTATCTCCCTCTTTCACAATCCCCTCTCCATAATCCGCTTACCACTCCTCTCATCAGGCCGCCCCTGGGGCACAGCCACGGCTTCAGGCCAAGCTGGTTTCGGTTCGCAGTGCTGATATGGTTCCTCATAGCTGAGCTGACTTTAGTGGGAAGTATCTTTGTGTGCGTTTTGAAGTTCTAGGATTGGTCCAGAGCCCTATACCATGGGTATTTTGGGGTGGCTATCTGAGAGCTGCGATATATTGCTGCTGCTACGCCACCATCTTGGCTCCGCCCCTAATCATTTTATTCAATTAATAAAAAAAAAAAACATTTCCTAAAGAAAAATGTATGATTATGACATAGTTAATATTACTTCCATTTCTTATGCTTTCTAGTTTTTCCCCCCTAAGCCTTTGCTTTACCACAATTTCTACTGCCTTTATTCTTTCTACTTTCATTTCAACAAGGGCATTCACTTCTAATCCTAGTATTCTCTTTACTAAGTCACCTTGGCCTCTAGGGGGGGAAGGCAAAGCCCTTATTTCTTAGCTCTGATCATTATATCCAAGATCTTTTTCTCATTCTCATCTTTCTTTTTTCCTACGAGAATCTCATAGCTCTTAGCCATTTGTCTTCCTCCACACACCTAAAACCTCTTTCTATCCTACTTTTATCCTTCTCTCTAGTCTGCAGCTATTTCTTCTCATGAATAGCAAAACTTCAACTTTTTCTTCTTCAGGTATTTGGAGAAATAAAGTTAGCCCCTATCCTCTACCAAATATTATGTGTACATCTAAACAATTTTTATCACCCCTTAAAAGAAAATTCTTTTAATCAGTACATTCAGTAAGGTATGCATTCCAATAACATTTTTTCCAGATATAAAATTGATATTACATACAACATGACTTTATGACTCCAGAGTTTCTAAACTATGAGAAAGAGAAAGCAATCTGCCCATCATTTGCCTTGTCTGCATTGGTAGGGGGATGGTCTTCAGAGGTCCATAATACCACCAACTCCTATCCCCCCCCCCCAAAAAAAAAGATATCTGGTCACATTATGGGTAGCAGTATTTCTTTGCAGTATGAGAATTTTTAATCATTGCAAAATTTGGAGAGACATAGAAAATTACATGTTACTAATTTTGAATCAAGCCGCTGAACCACCTTCACTAAAGCTATAGGTGAGGGGTAGGGTCACTGAGTTTCCTCCAAGAACTTAGATCCAAATATTGGTATGCCATAGCATCCTGGACTTTTATCCTTTGACTCTACTTGCCTGTACACATGGAGTAATGTAATGACTAACATAGGTGAGCTATTTTCACCCTTGTCTTCAGATTTTGGCTTTCTCTCTGCCCTGCAGTCAAGATTATCTTTGTTCTGTTAATGATTTGGTACAATATTAAATTTTGCCTCCCAGATCCTGGCTTGCAGTTACCCTTTCATCTATGTTGCCTCCATTAGTTACTCATTGGTAAGACATTCTACTTGTCTACCTGGCCAAAGTATGGTTTAATTGGCTCTAACTAATTAGCAAGCCCTAATTTATTATTTCTACCTGTCAACAGTAGCTAAAAGAATCTTGAAAACTCCTACCCAGCCACTCACTTGCTCATATCCCCATCTCTTCTGCAAGACAACAAAAGGTAATTATTCAGGAGACAGACAAAAGATGAAAATAAACGAAATTGCCCGCAGCAACTCATATGAATCATTTTGATAGAAATTTGCAAATGAGACTATTTTAATTCAAGCCAACTCTGAAAACTTTGTGTTCAAAAAAAATCTACATGGAAGGATATAAAACAAACCCACATAAATCCTAAGCATTTCTATATATTACTAACAAAACTCAACAGCAAGAGATAGAAAGAGAAATTCCATTTAAAGTTACTGTAGACATTATAAAATATTTGGGAGTCTACCTGCCAAAACAAACCCAGGGACTATATGAACACAATTACAAAACACTTTTCAAATAAATAAAGTTAGAGTTAAATAATTGAAAAACATCAGTTATTCATGGGTAGTCTGAGTTAATATAATAAAAAATGATAATTCAACCTAAAATTTTTTACTTATTCAGTGTCATACCAATCCAACTACCAAAAATTATTTTATAGAGCTAGAAAAAGTATCATCAAAATTCATCTGGAAGAACAAAAGTTCCAGAATATAAAGAGAATTAATGAAAAGAAATGCTAGGGAAGGTGGCCTACCCATACTAGACCTTAAATTGTATTATAAAGCAGCAGTCATCAAAACCACTTGGTACTAAGAAATGGAGAGGTAGATCAGTGGAATAGGTTAGGTACACAGGACACAGTAGTCAATATTGAATAGTCAATATAGAAATCTACTGTTTGGTAAACCCAAAGACTCCAGCTTCTGGGATAAGAACTCACTATCTGAAACAAACTACCGGGAAAACTGGAAAATAGTATGGCAGAAACTGGGTATAGACTAACATCTGACCCTGTTAACCAAAATAAAGTCCAAATGGTTACATGATGTAGATATAAAGGCTGATACTATAAACAAATTAGAGGAGCAAAGAATGGTTTATCTGTCAGATTTATGGAGAATAGAGAAATTTATGACCAAAGAAGAGAGAGAGAACATTATGAAATACAAAAATGGATAATTTTGATTACATTGAATTGAAAAGTTTTGTACAAACAAAGCCAATGCAACCAAGATTAGGAAGGAAGCAGAAAACTGGGAAAGAATTTTTACAACTAGTGTCTCTGATAAAGGCTTCATTTCTAAAATATAGAAAGAACTGAGTCAAAAAAATCTACTTGGAGAACTTGAAATGATAATAGCCAACTTGGGCAAAGGGTTGCCAATTCAGCTAAAGGTCAACAGTAGAGTTTTTGGTCCATAAAATCTAGAGTGCATGACAATGTGTATCTTTTTTTTTTTTATTAAGATGTCATCATCTTGAACATTGTCATAATAACCAACACACTTTCTGTTCTCTTTGGCTAATACCCCCTCCTTTCTTCTTCTAAGGCTAAGATTGTATATATATTTCCCCCCCACAAAATGGATTGGTTTGAAAGAAAATGTGAAGAAATTTAGGCAATAAAAATTTGACATTAATATAATACAGATATACAAAGTGCTTTCCTCAAAACATAAATAAGGCTACTGTTAATATTCTCATTTCATAGGTGAGGAAACAAATGCAGGCTAAGTGATTTGCCCTTATTTATTCTGGGTCAGAGTCAGAACTGGACCCCTGGCCTTATTTTCTTGCGTGGATCATTCTTTCTATTTATACCTACAAAAGTTTCCTCATAACCTTGAAGAAAACATTTCCTTGGCCCTGCCGTCCCCTCAGTCTCTTGTCTTATATGTTATTCTCCTATCCTTTTTCCACTTCACTGCTAAATTTCGAGGATGAGCAGTCTCCTCTTGCTTTCTCCTTATCAGTCTGACATTAGACTCTATTCCTTTGCTACAGTTGCTTTATAAAAGTTTATCAATTGTCCCTTTCTTACTAAACTGTATGACCTTTTTTAGAGTCCTTATTTTGTCTTGTTTCTCTAACTTTGATACTGTTGACTACACTTCAGGTGTCAAAGGAACTCTCCTTCCCTCACCTTCATGGCTATCCATTCCTTGTTCTGAAAACTCCTTCACAGCACAGAATACCAGTGTTTGAGTATGGCTCTGCTGGTAAAAGTTTAACAACTGGTTCTTTAAAATGTATGTACGGCACACTTTTACATTTCATCTGCATTATTAACATTTTCTCTATCATGTTCTTAAGTTCAGACAATCAATTCCACAATAAATCATGCCCTGATTTGTAGTTTTTGCTGATTAATGAGGTTTAAATGCTCAAAATTTAAAAATTGCTCTAGTGAACCAGGTGCAAGCTGGCACACTGTGGTTCTAAGGGACCTTTGGTCTCATTGAATTTCAGTTCTGAGCTCTAGTCCCAAATTACAAAATACCTGTTAGATATCTCCAAATTTGTGTTCCATATACATCTCCACCTTAACACATTCAAAACTAGATCTTACTATCTTTTCTCAAAAAATAAATCGTTTGAACTTTCCTACTTCTATTGAGGTCACCAACATTGGTCCCAACCTCTGTAATGTAAGCCTGGCATTTTTCTAGACTCCCCACTCTCCTTTACTCCATGTAGCCATTTAATTGCCAAATTTTGTTTCTATATCAATAGCTCTTATACCTGATCTTTTCTCTGTACTCACATGACTACAATCTCAGTTGAGGCTCTCTTTATCTCTCACCTGAAGGGATTTTAAATCCTTCTTACCAGGCTCTGTGCCTCAATGCTCTCTCCTTTCCCTGCCAAAGGAACTTTCTTAAAGCTCAGCTATGATCATGTCAGTCCCCTAATTAATAATCAGCAAGGTTTAGTGGCTCCCTTTTGCATATGGGATAAAATATAAGCTACTCTATCTGTCATGTAAAGCCCTTCACAACCTGACCTGCACCAATGTTTCAACTTTATCATTTATTACTTCCCTTCCCGTATGTTATTGTTCAGTCAGATTATCTTTCTTGTTATTTCATGATACTCAGCACCCTGTCTTGAATTTCTCTGACTTTGTACTACCCCTTTCTTAGAATCCACTCTCTCCTCTTAAAAATTCTTGATTCTTTCAAGACTCAGCTAACAGACCACATTCTAGGTAAAGAACTTCGTGATACCCAAGCGACTACTAGTGCCTCCTTCCCAAAATTTCCTCGTGTATCTTTATGTATTTGTTTATATACATGTTATCTCCTCTGATAGAAGGTAAACTCATTGTGGGCAGAGACTGTTAAGATGTTTTTCCTTGGAAACCCACTGCCTATCTCAACACCAAACATGTAGTGTAATAAAAAAAAGATGCTTATGGATTTACTGATGTCATCTAACTTTTACCTGACCAAGAACCCCTGCAAAAAACATCTTCACCAAGTGGCGATTGGTCTTCACTTGAAACCTTCTTATAAAGGAGAAACTTACAGTGACCCTCAGAGGCAGTAAAGATAAAGAGAAAAAAAAAATCTTTAAAAAAAGTTACCCGCATGCCTAAATAGAATTTTTCTTTATGAATTCAGAGGGAGAAGTATTTCTCATTGCACTTCTATGCCAAATATTTTAAAAGGAAGCATTTTCATGATCTCCAGTTCTTTTACTGTCCTAGTTCCTATCCTTTTTTTTTTTTGAGGGGAAGGAAAGGCAATCAAGATTAAGTGACTTGCGGAAGGTGACACAGCTAGTAAGTGTCAAGTGTCTGAAGCCAGATTTTAACTCAGGTCCCCCTGACTCTAGGGTCAGTGTGTGGCCTACCTGCCCCAGGTACTTATCATTTTGATACACTGATGTCTTTTCTAAAATGTGGCTCTCAGAACTGGATATGATTCTCTAGCTTGAGAAGGTGACCTGTCTCATTCTCAGTATTATGTCTCACTCTCCTCCTGAAAATAACACCATATTTTTCACTGCCATTTGACAATACAGGAACATTTTGAACTTGTAGTCCATCAATGATACTACACTAAAAAAAACAAAACCTTTTTTTTAGAGGAACTGTTGTCCAGTCATACGTCTACCATCTGTTATCTTATGCTTGGATGTTATGAATCCAAGTAAACAATGTTTGTTTATGCCTGTTAAATGTCATCTTATTTGTCTTTACCTATTGACCCTCTGTTTCATTATCTAGTTTTCTCATTTTTGTTTCATTGCTCATTATTTTCTAAGGATTCCATTTTTTCTTCATTTAAATGACTAATAAAATATTAAATTTTATACTTTGACTGGATTTCTGTAATCATCTAATCCAACCTCTCATTCGTGATGGAACTGGTGCTCAAAGAATCCACATAATTTTCCCAAGATTATTTAGTTACATAGCAGAGGAATAAGGACCAGAACCCAAGTTTCCTGATTCCTTATCTACTTCTCTGAACTGTACTTTCATCAATACCGCAAGCATTCATGGCAATCATTATTCCAGCTCAGTCACACTTAGGGAATTTCACACTCTTGTTTTTACCATTATGAACAAGTGTTTCACGTTCACAATCAAGAATTCTGAAATTCCCTTGTCTAACCATAATTTCTTGTCATTCCACCTCTCTCTGTGCATCAGTCCATTTAAACGTATTCTTTGTCCTCCCTTCTTCCCCTCAGCATTCTCACAGTTCTTTATTGTTATTCTGGCTTTACTTTTCTCCCTTTTCAATCCTGACCTTATTGTTAACAACTTAATAATATACAGTCACCTATTGTTGAATCTCATGGACCTATTTTCCTTTCCTAGGATTTCAGCCATGCCTTACAAAAGCTTCAAACTGGACAACTCCATCCATTACCTACCGCTCTTTTATTCACCTGTAATAAGTGATGCTGAATGATGCAGGAACCATGATTACTGCTCTAGATTAATGCTATCTATTCTCAACTGGACCCTCAGTGTATCATTAGAATCTGTTTAGTCCTCTCTAATGTACTGTCTTTTGCAATCATCCCAGAGGCTGTTCCAAATATTATCTTTTCTCCTCCAGCTTCCCTCCCTTTTCAGAGAAGCAATGATAGAGATAGTGCATTGAGCCTAGAGTCTGGAAGATTTGAATTCAAATCCTGTCTCAGATACTTAATAGCTGTGTGACCACAGATAAGTCACTTAACCTCCCTCGTACTAAGTTTTCTCATCTAAAAAATGGGGTTAATGATACCTTTCATATTGTAGTGAGAACAAAATGAGATAATGCATTATTTAAGGAAGGAGATCAGCACAGTCTTCTCCCCATTTCTGACCAACTGTACTGCTTTTAGACTTCTTTGAACTTCTCTATCATGCTCTCGTGATGCCCAAACACTCTACGCTTCCTTTCATGTGTTGTCTTCTCCATTGGATCGTGATCTCCTTGACAGCAGGCTGTCTTTTGTTTCCTTTTTCACTTTGCTTGAATTTGTATTCCTAGTGCTTAACACGGTGCCTGGCCCAGAGCAGGCATTTAAAAGTAGTTATTAATTACCTGGCTGAAACCTTAGAGAACTATATCAATGTTACCTATCATTACTCTTTCCTCACTCTTTCAAAATGGGACTTCACATTGTGTATTATTGAAAAAAATTAAGCCATTTGCTATTAGTTTACATTTATCCTTTCTTTTACATCTCAAAACCTCTTGACATAACCCCCAATCCTCTGCTTTATATCATTCTCATTGGAAGATTTGTTCTTCTCACTGTAGCTAACCTGTCTATGTATATGTTTGCTCCATTTCTTCTTAATGAGTCCCACTGTGACAGAGAAATTCAATGCTAAGCATTTAGGGGAAAAATTATTTCCAACTCTAAGGAATGTCATTTTCTCAAAGAAGTTCATTAAACTGGACAGATAAACTATTTTGAGTACCACTCAATTCTAGGTGTTTGATATAAAAAAGATGCAAAACATAAAGCAATAAATTTACAGAGATGGATTATCTAATTGTAACACCAATCATGACAGCACATCTGAGGACTGCTGCTGTGAATAATTTTAAGGGTCTAATCACATAGTATAATGAACTCTCTATTCATTCAGTAATGAGCTAAACATTGTTCAATAAAGCATAACATTCACAGCAACATCCTTAAGCACATCTCCCTACCTCCCTATCTATCTATATCATAACATTCAGTATATCATATGGTGCATAGATATACCATTGAAGTCAGTAACATTCCCCAACATACTTGTTTATACAATTAGGGGGTCCCAGGCTAGGGTATCCCTGAGCACAACACGTCCTTAAGTGGCAGCAGAAATTACAAGTACCATCCACCCCTAGGTCATAGTAAGTCACTATCTCCTCAATCAATATACAGTATCCAAGTAAAGTCTGCTCTTATCTTGAGTAGAGGCTGACTTCCAAACCCCATGACTCTTCCTCTGTGGACTGACCACTACCAACTCTCACCTGGATTCACATGTAGACAGCTCTCTGCTCTTACTTCATAGCTCAGCTTATTGGGACTGCTCCACTCCAAGCTCCAGCCCAACAGCAGGCTCCAGGGGCTTCTGCCCACAGTTTTTGTCTCTAGAAAAACAAAGCTTAAGAGGGCTACAACAATATTTATACACATTACCAGCACCATCATCTCAATTCACTTTAACAGCTCTTAAAAGGGGCTTAAGCTAATCCTCCCTCCCATGGGTGGATCTCTACTCTTCAGCTCAATTCACTTATAAAGACCAACAGACAAGACTTCTGTCTGAGAAATCAACACAGATCAATAGACGGAGCACTGTCATCACAAACATTCTTTCTATTAGGCCTCCCCACAAGCAAGTTTCCCTAGTCCACTTGTGCTTGCTTTTCTCTCTCAGCTCTGCTCCTCTGTCTACTCTATCCTCTCTCTCCAAGTCATACAATATATACTGTTTCCAATCAAAGGCTCATGATTCAATCAAAGGCAAGACTTAATCAAAGGAACTTGACCAGCTGAAACGCAGCTCAGAAAAACAACCGAAAATCCTGCTTCGTTTGCCATTACACTAATCAATGGATTATTAAACACCCTTTTTTCTTTAATCAAAGCTATGCTCTACTCTTATGTAGAATTAGAACTTTATGTATTCCCTTAAAGATAATAATGGTACCAGATATATTAAATTTACTGAAATACATCTTTCAAAGATATATTTTTTAACCTACAAATATTGGGAATATTGTATAATGGGGATGAGAAGGCCTGGAATCAAGTATAGCTTCTGACACATATTAGCTGTATGACCATGGGCAATAAAAATAAAAAGAGTTTATGTAATAGAAAGCAAAGTCACAGATTTGCAGCAGAAAGAATATACCATTCCCAAGTCTGATCTTTTCTTGTTTCTAAAAATCATACAAATTCATAGTTCTCATTTATAGCATTTAAGATGTGAAAAGCACTATGTGTCTATTTAAAAACTACATATTTTATAAATAATATGCTGTGTATGATGCACAACACATTATATAATATAAACTCAATATATTTTCATAAATTATATACATATATATGCAGACATGTATATTTGTTGTTCCTTTGTTTTAGTTGTGTCCCACTTTTCATGATCCCATCGGGGTTTTCTTGGCAAAGATACTGGAGTGGTTTGTCATTTAATTCTCCAGCTAATTTTACAGATGAGGAAACTGAAGCAAAGTTAAGTGACTTGCCCAAGATAACGCAGCAAGTAAATGTCTGAGGCCATATTTGAACTCAGGTCTTATTGACTCCAGGCCTGGCACTCTATCCACTATTCTACCTATCTGCCCATATGCATATATATATATGCACACACACACACACACACACATGCACACACACATATATAAATGAAATTTTACTCAATCCTCATGACAACCCTCTGAGGTAGGTGCTATTTTATCTCCATTTTACAAATGAGAAATAAAAACAGGTTTAGATGTTAGGGGAACTTTCCCAGGGTTACACATTGGAATTGAGGAGGAATTGGAATCTTCCTTTTCCTGACTTGAGCACTCTATCTGTCACACTACACTGCTTCTCTAACTAAAATGAGAAATTATGTCTAAAGTGCTTATCAAAGTACCTGGCACATAGTAGGTACAAAATAAGTGTTTATTCCCTTTCCCCCTTGCCAAAATACCACCAGGCAACTCTCTACGACTATGTATTATAACCATGTCTCTGCAGTGGTGGAGGTAGTTTCCACAATAAGAATTGCCTTACTTAATTGATGAGAATGCTGGTCTTTATCCCCTAGCTCCCTAAAGGAAGCAAACAGAAAATGGATGACCCTGGTTCTACTGAGAGTCTTAGTAATCACTTCAATCATTGTTTTTTTTTAAATAGAATTATAAGCCCAAACAAAGCATATTTGTCTCCTTCTTTATTCCATGAAAACCACATCAATTCCAAGAAAAAAATACAATTCTACAGCTGAAAAGGACACCAGAAATTCTTAATGTGGGATCCGTGATTTGTTTAAAAAAATAAATGATTTTCAATATAATCGATTTTCTTTGTAATTCTATATATTTTATTTTCCAGATTTTAAAACAGTCCTCTAAGAATGGGTTTATAAATTTACAAGCCTGCCTAAGCAGTTCATAACATTAAAAAAAAAGTTAAAAAATGTTGGTGTATTCAAACATTTTCAGTTTTCATTGTTAAAAACTTTGATGTCCTGGGTGGTGAGGTGACTTATCCAATATCACATAGTGTTTTCTTCAAACATTTACGTTTCCCATTTGAAAGGTTAAAACAGGTTTCATGGAGATCAGGAAGGTAACACAATTCAATTAAGCTATGGCTTTCGTGGTCTGATCTTCCAAAAAGAATCACTACTTTTCAAGGCTTCAAGTATTCCATACCTATAGCAATACTGATTTAGTTACCACACAATAGTGTGGTAGATAATCATGCTGCCTGTAACTCTAGCTTGCTACAAAATCCAGTTTGCTTGAGTCCAGTAATTAATCTTGAGATGATAGAAAGAAATGACTCAACATGGGAATGTGAGCAACAAATTGAATTTATTATATTGAGGTCCATCCTTTAGATCAAAGAAAACAGTGCAGGTGTATGCTGGAAACCAAATTTATGCAGGTGAAAATGTAAGAAAAATAACCACCTTTCACCAAAAAAGATGCCTTCATTAAAGGTAGAGTAAATGCACTCTGTACAATAGAATACAAACATTCACATGAGTAAAAAGAGAAAGAAGATGTAATTCCAAATGCTGATCCTCTCATTGTTTCTGAAAACCTTGGGTGTTTATCATTTTCATTTCTGGGTATAAAATTCCAGGAGACTCAGAAAGATACCGATATGTTTTGACGAAATAAGAGGAGTTCCATGCAGTACAGAATTGATTTGGATACGGTTGCCTCTAAGTGACAAGATTGCGACAGTGAGTCGTAGCACTATGTGAGCACATGGAGCAGAGTTGCTTGCTTCTGGACATTGTTGAATGATGGCAGAAAACAGCAAACAGTGGGGTAATAAGTCTGTGGCTGGTTATCTCAGCAGGCAAGAGTCTAAATTCATCTGTCTAAATTCATTCCGCTGTGTGAAAACAAGCAAGAAACAAGTCAAGGCTTAGGCCCTCGTGATGGTAGATCAGTGTCATCATCTTCCTGTATGAAGGATGAGCCCAGAAACATCAATAGTATACATGAACACAACCAGTAAGTAATTTATTCAACAGGTACTTATTGTGTACTGTGTGTCAAGTAGTGTGATAACCAGTGGGAGTACAGGGAAAGGGAAAAAAAAAACAAATAAACAAATGCCACTGTTCTCCAGGACTTCACAGTCTAGTGGGGGTAAAGAACATGAAAGCAAGGATGCGCGAACACGGAGTGAAGTGGAAATGCTCAGCAGAGGTAAGGCACTAGCATTAAAGAGGATTGGAAAAGACTTTTTGTAGAAGGCAGGATTTTGGTTGGGATTTGAAGGAAGCCAGAAGATCTAGATGAGAAAGGACAGAATTCTGGGCATGGGAGATAGTCAGTAAAAATACCCAAAGTAGGCAAATGGGGTGTCTTGTACAAGGCATAACAAGGATATCGGTGTCTTTGGATTGTAGAGGACAGAGTATCTGTGGAAGAAGTAAGATATAAGAAGACAGAGAAGATATAATGGAACTATATTATGAAAGGCATAGAATGCCAAACAAAGGACTTTATATTTGATTTTGAAGGTAATAGGGAACCAATTGAGTTTATGGAATAGAAGGTGACATGTTGAGACCTGTTTTGTAAGAAAGATCAGTTTGACAGCTAAAGAGAGAATGGACTAGAGTCAGGAGGTGCAACTAGGTGACCCAGTGGATAGAGTGCCAGGTCTGGAATCAGGAAGACCTGAGTTCAAATCTAGTCTCAAATGCTTAAGAGGTGCATCACCCTGGGTAAGTCACTTAACCATCCGTTTTTTCATTTGTAAAATGACCTGGAGAAGGAAACGGCAAACTACTTCAGTCAAAGATACTCTAAATAGAGTCACAATGAGTCAGACATGACTGAAAAGAATTGAACAACACAAGAGTTGGAAGAGACCTAATTTAGGGAGATCAAGCAGAGAGATATGTCAGCAGTGCAGGGGTTTGGTGATGAGAATTTGTACTAGGGTGGGGCAGCATCAGAGAATGAGAAGGGAGTATATATAAGGGATGTTATGAAGCAAGAATCAACAAGACATTCAGTTCAAGTCCCTGAATATTCAGTTGGAGATGAGAGAGTAGGAGATTGGGAGAGAGGTTAGAGCTGGATAAAGAGATCTGAGCACTATCAAAATAGAAGTGGTAATTGAAGTGAAGAGGCATCATCATCATTCATTGTCTCCCAAAGAAGCCATTGCTCTTGACTTCCATGTTTCTGTTAAAGGGATGACAGTTCCCCTGTCACTGAGGCTCCAAACCTCAACTACCTTTAACTTTCCCACTCCACGCCTAGCCACATCTGGTAGTTGCCAATTTCTAGAAATTCTTAAAAAAAAAACAACTCTCTCTTGCTTTCTTATTACCATCTCCAATTAAACTAGTTCAGACTTTTACTTTGTCTTTCATGGACTATGGCAAGAGTTCTCTAATTAGTCTCTCCTACCAATCTATTGTTAATAACAATCATAATAAGTAGCTTTTATTTAGCACTTTTAATGTTTGAAAGTGTTTTACATATGTTATCTTTTTGATTCTCATTACTTCCTAACTCAGCTTCTATCCTATCCTATCCTATCCTATCCTATCCTATCCTATCCTATCCTATCCTATCCTATCCTATCCCATCCTATCCTATCCTATCCTATCCTATCCTATCCTATTCTATTCTATTCTATTCTATTCTATTCTATTCTATTCTATTCTATTCTAT
>JAQQSV010010739.1:0-13190 GCA_028646515.1 Pseudochirops corinnae | reverse complement strand
TATACAACCAGACTAATGTCCAATGTGAAAGTATTTGCAGATCCTATACTGGATTGCATACCACCTTGGGTCGGGGGTAAAGTAAGGGGAGAAAATTTGAAACTCAAGGGATTCTGGAACTAAATCATGTAAACTAAAAGTAAATAAACAAATCAATTTTAAAAAATGTTTATCTCATATTTCTCTTGGATTTTGTATGTCAAATTTTCCATTGATTTAAGGTCTTTTGCAACAAAATTTTCAAAGTCTGCCAATTCACTGAATCTCCTTTTTTGTTCATTCAGGATTATGCTTAACTTTGCTAGATATGGTATCTTTTTGCCTGCTACCCCAATTCTTTTGCTCTTTGAGATATAATATTCCAAGACTTGTGGTCTTTTAGAGTAACTGTTATAAGGTCTTGTATGGTTCCAGATGTGGCTCTGTGATATTTGAATTTTTTTTTCCTTGTTGCTCATAGTATTTTTCCCTTGAGCTGGGTTTCAGAATTTAACTGTGATATTCCTGTAGGTTTTCCTCATAGGATCTCTTTCAGATGGTGATGGGTGAATTTTTTTCTATTTCTACTTTACCCTCTTCTAACTCTTCTGGACAATTTTATTTAACTATTTCTAGTATTATTCTATCAAGATCTTTTTCTTTCATTGTAGCTTTCATGTAGTCCAATTATTCTTGTGTTTTCTCCTCTTGATTTGTTCTCTCTCTCTTTTTTTTTTCCTTTTTGGAGGGCAATTGGGGTTAAGTGACTTGCCTAAAGTCACATGGCTAGCTTTTTGTGTTAAGTGTCTGAGGCCGGATTTGAACTTAGGTCCTCCTGACTCCAGGGCTGGTGCTCTATTCACTGCCCCACCTAGCCATCCCTTTATCTGTTCTCCAGATAAGTTGTTTTTCTTATGAGATGTTTCACTTTCTCTTCAATTTTTTCATTCTTTATGTTTTGTTTTATTATTTCTTGGTCTCTTAGAATTTCTCTGACTTCCTCTTACCCAATTCTAATTTTCAAGGAGTCATTTTCTTCCTTAAGATTCTCGATCTTGGGGAGGCTTGGTGATGCAGTGAATAGAGCACTGGCCCTGGAGTCAGGAGGACCTGAGTTCAAATCTGGCCTCAGACAACACAAAAACTAGCCATGTTACATTGGACAAGTCACTTACTCCAATTTCCCTACCTTCCTCCAAAAAGCAAAAAAAAAAAAAAAAAAAAGATTCTTGATCTCTTTTCAGTTTGTTGACTTTCTTTGCATAATCTTCTTGTTTTTCATGTACTGTTCTTATTTTTAAAAAGTTCCTTATTTGATTTTAAAGCCTTTTAAAAGTTCTTCTATGAATTCTTTTTTTTACCAGGTGACCATTTGACATTACTCTTTGGGGTAGGAGAGCCTTTTTTTGCTTCAATATCCTCCTCTGAAGATGAACCCCAGTCTTATCTATTCCAGTAGCAATTTTTTATGTTTGAATTGTTTTTCTTTTGACTACTCATTTTTTAAAAATTTATAGCTACTTGTAATCACCTCTGGCTCTGGGGGATGGGGGATGGTGCCTTAGGTCTCAGGTCTGTCTTCAGTTCTCTCTTCTGGCCTGGAACTGATACTAAGAACTTTACCCTCCTGAAAATGTCCAGAGCTAGCAGCATGCCTGCTTTACTGCTTCTGCACCCACCAGGCATGTGCCGGTTTCTTTTTTCCCAGTACCATATGTCGGCAGCACAACTGAGTTTGGCATTTTCCCCTGCTCAGACACCTGTCTTTCCACACTGTCTGGGAGGTGTAAATTCCTGTGGTTGGGGTCTGGGCTACCTCATAATCTAGTTAGCCCCAGGGGTCCTTGCTGTTTCAGTGGAACTAGCCACCACGTATTTATACTTCATTGGGACCAGACCTTGGATCTTCTCTGGTTTTCCCAGGACCACCACTATCCTGCCCCAACTTCTATTTATGTTTACTGCATACATTCATGTCTTATTTGTGGAAGAAATATGGAAAGCTTGGAACTTTCTGACCTACTCTGCTATCTTTCCAGAATCCTATTTCCTTTTTTTTTTAAGTATTTTATTTTTTCCCCAAATTACATGTCAAGACACTTTTTAGTATTCATTTTTACATGATTTTGAGTTCCAAATTTTTCTGCCTCCCTCCCTCCTCTCCCTTCTTCTTAAAATGGTAGGCAATTTGATATAGTTTATACATGTGCTATCATATAAAACATATTTCCATATTATCACATTTATGAAAGAAACATATCAAAAGGAAAAAAAACACAAAAAATAAGAAAGTAATTTTTAAAAGTATGCTTCAATCTTTATTTGGAATCCATCAGATTTTTAGCTAGATGTGAATAGTATTGCCTGTGTTAAGTCCTTTGTACTTTCCTTGGATCATCATGTTGCTGAGAAGAACTCAGTCATTCATAGCTGATCATCACACAATGTTGCTGATATTGTGTACGATGTTTTCCTGGATCTGTTCTTTTCACTTTGCATCAGTTTGTACAAGTCTTTCCAGGCTTTTTTGTGATTTGCCTGCTCATAATTTTTTATTGCACACCAGTACTCCATTACGTTCATATACCAAAGTTTGTGCAGTCATTCCCCAATTGATGGGTACTAGTTCAATTTCCAATATTTCGTCACTATAAAAAGGCCTACCATAAATATTTTTGCACATGTAGGTCTTTTTCCCTTTTTTTATGATCTCTTTGTTATACAGACTTAGAAGTGGTATTTCTGGATAAAAGGTATGCATAATTTGGTTGCCCTTTGGGTATAGTTCCAAATTGCTTTCCAGAATGGTTGGATCAGTTTACAACTCCACTGACAGTGCATCAGTGTCCCATTTTTCCCATATCTTCTCCAACATTTGTAATTTTCCTTTTTTTTTTTTTTTGGTCATATTAGCCAATCTGATAGGTATGAGGCAGTACCTAAAAGTTGCTCTAATTTGCATTTAATTTGCGAATTAAAGAGTTGCACTAATTTGCATTTCTCTGATCAAAAGTGACTTTGAGCACTTCTTCATATGCCTATACATAGCTTTGATTTTTTTATCTGAAAACTGCCTCATCATATCCTTTTTACCATTTATCAATTAGGGAATGATTTACATTTTTATAAATTATACTTAGTTCTCTCTCTCTTTCTCTCTCTCTTTCCACACACACACACACACACACACACACACACACACACACACACGTAACCATGGGTATTCAGAATCCAGGATAGTATGTGGTTCTTTTGTGAGCAACCATGATGTTCCTGGGGTACCTAATGAAGGAAAGAATATGGAGGAGTTGGGTCATAGTATGATATGTACATAGCCCCAGATACAATTAAAGCTCAAAGAAGTGGAGCCAGCACACTCCTTATGATCCTTATCACTTCTTTCTGGACTATTGTGGGAGCTTCCTGAAATGAACAGCTTACTTTCAGTCTCCTGCTCCCTTAACTCCTTCTTCACATAGCTGCTGTAATAATCTTCCTCAATCATAAGTCTGAGCATTTAATTCTCCTTCTCAGGAATAGAAACTTCTTTTACATCTAGAATAAAATACAAATCTCTTCCCTTATTATTTAAAACCCCTCAGAGTCTTAATATGGAATCTATTTAAATGTCAATATAAAAAAATTATATATGGCAAGTTTATCAATCAATGCCTTATATATGCTGGGTGCTGAGAGTATAAGAACAAAAAATGTAACAGTCACCATTGACAACAAGCTCGTATTCTAAATCCATCAAGAGATGCAAGAAAAGTGCTACATGAGATCTAAAGGGTGGTCATCACCAATTGGAGTCATCAGAGGAGGTTGCTTAGAGGAGGTAACATCAGAGTTGACCTTTAGATGGATAGGAATTCAACAGTTAGAATAGAAGATTCTCCAGGCATATAGAATATAGTAACCAAAGTCTTGGGAAGAGAAAATTTGGGGGTATGAATGAGGTTGATGACTTAGTACAGTTTAAATAGGATATAGCATATATAGCAGTGAAGAGTATGAGATAAAGTTATGGAGGTAGTATGGTACCTGATTATGGAGGGATTTGACTACCAAGAAAAGGAAACTACATTTTATGTGAGATGCAAAATAGAGACCCTGAGCTGCCTGACTGGATCTGTACCCAAGGGAGGTTATTCTGACATTAGCATTAAAGGAGGTTTGCTGTGAAGAGAGAATGGAGGTCAGTAGATCTGTTAAGAATAAATCAGAACCAAGACAATTCTGAAAGACTCATGATGGAAAATGCTAACCACATCCAGAGAAAGAACTATAGAGTATGAGTGCAGATTGAAGCATACTATTTTCACCTTTTGTTGTTGTTGTTTTTTCTTTCTCATGGTTTTTCCTTTTTGTTCTGATTCTTCTTTCACGGTATGACTAATATGGAAATATTTTTAACATTATTGTACATGCATAATCTATATCAGATTGCTATCTTGGAGAGGAAGGGAAGGGAAGAAGAAAAGGAGGGAGGGAGGGAGAAAAATTTAGAACTGAGGATTTTACAAAAATGAATGCTGAAAACTACCTTTTTCATGTAATTGGAAAAAAATAAAATACTATTAAGGAAAAACAATAAATCATAACCATTATAAGTTGTAACCAAAATTGTAGATGGTAATGAATTGTATTCATATCATTAACAGTGAAGTTAATAAGGAAGGAAAAATGCAAGAGATGTGGAAGTGAATGCAAAAAGAGTTTTTGACTATATATGAGGGGTGAGAGAAAGGTAGGATTTTAGAATTATATTAAAATTTTGAACACGGAAGAATAGATAAATGGTAATACCCTTGAGAGATATAATAATTCAAAAAACAAAAGCTTTTTAAGAAAAAAATATTAAGCTATATGTGGGACGTATAAAACTGTAGTAAAAGACATTTGTAAAGTTAGGGAAATGTGTTAATATATGGGAGTAATGAGTAATGTAATGCTGGATCATAACACACGTGTAGCAGAAAAATGTAAGACATGGATAATGTAAGAGAGGATGTTGTGGAGAGCTGGCTAAGGCTTTTGAACTTTATTTATTAAGAAATAGGGAGCCACTGAACATGAGAGCTCATATATTCCAATTTCTGCATTAAATAGATGAAGAAACAGGTACACACAATGGTAAAATAATATCCAAGGTCACTGATTTAAATGGTCATAGTTGCCTAAATCTTGATAATTAAGCCAATGAAAGCTTATTTCCTGTTTATAGCTCTTAAAACTGAATATGAATAATAAATAATTATATATGTGTTCATATTCAGAATAATCTAATCTGTATTTTTTACTTACTCTTAAAATGTCACTTCTGAATCCATGGCCATTTTGCTAAATACTTGAAGATACTAATGCCACCTAGTGGTGAAACTGGTAACTTCAGCTGTCTAGTTAGACAAAATATGTGTGTATATTGCAGAAATGTAAAATAAAGTGAAACCTATGTCATGCATTCCAGTAAGCTAACATTTACTTGTGAAGACATTTATAATTCAGCAATATGTGATTACTTTGATAATACGTTTTACAGATAATTTATATAGAAAAAATATTGCTATAAATATGGAATGAGGTAATAGAGTACTCCATGGGTGTCAAACTTAGAAATGAATCATTAGGTCATACCTAAGGATCCTTGTGGGCCACATATTGATTTATAAAACCACATGTTAACTACATATACACATTTGTATATATATGTATATGTATGTGTGTGTACATATATATATATATATATATATATATGTATGTTCTACTGTAGTTTTAAAAATATTTTCAATTATACTTGAATCTGGTTGTGACCCACTTAGTAGCTGCTCCTGGACACCATGTGGCCCTTGGGACCCTTCTTCCACATCTCTAGTGTAGAGGGAAGTAATTCTGATTTGTCCAGGTAATACTTCCAATATTCACAAACCATGTAATCTGTGGTCAGTCATTCTACCGCTCAAATTCTTTGTTCACTTATCTAAAATAGGCAGATGATAGAGTGATGGGCAGAAGCAGGATCTATCTGCTTTGCAGAATGTTGTGAGGATCAGACACACACACACACACACACACACACACACACACACACTCCCAAAAGTCTTAGTACAGTTTTATGCTTTCAAGTTTACACTAAAACTTTTGGGACTCTGTCTATATATAGCCTTTGCAACTGCAAAAGGCTACCTAGGGGCGGCTAGGTGGCACAGTAAATAAAGCACAGGCCCGAGAGTCAGGAGGACCTGAGCTCAAATCCTACCTCAGATCCTTAACACTTACTAGCCGTGTGAACTTGGGCAAGTCACTTAAGCTCAATTGCCCTGCCCTCCCCCTTCCAAAAAAGAGGGAGAAAAAGATTACCAAAATGTAGTCAAACTACTATTATGATCAGAGAAGAGAACATTTCTCCAAATGACCTAAAGAACAAAGGGATGAAATTAATGAATAAAGGAGGTGCTTGGTGTCTTCAAAATATGTAGAAAGTGATCTTGATAGATACCCAGCTATCATTTAATGTTCTCGGAGTAAGTCTGTCATTAACCTCCCTGCCTTAACTCTTAGGTAAGTTGATCTGCTGGGCTTCTCACTTTTTCCAAAAATTTCAAGTGGTTCTTCTGTGAGATGAATTCCTGGCTGCATGTTGTGCCCAGGGGCATGCTTTTTAGTGTTCCTGCATCATGCCAAAGCATTTTGTTTTACTTTTGCCATGCTTTATATTTTCTCATTTTTGTACATGTAAATTGGTTGATTCATTTGGACTGGGAAATTACCCCTAATATTTCTCTCTGGAATGAAACGCCTCAAGAGGATATGGAGACACTGCCACTTTTATATCTGTCTGCAGTTTATTTCTCATTCAAGTGGGTTTTGTTAATGCTCTGCAATTGACTGAGTCTAACATTTCCTCATTTGTTGCCATTGCTATGGAATGAGAAGAATTAATGAATGAAAAAGTATTTATTGTGTCATATTTGAGGCATCATATTTAGTAGTAGGGATAAAAATGCAATGGGGCATTCCTGACGTCAAAGAGCTTACTTTTTTTTTTAAGTGCTTCCATTTTTTTTTTTTGCTTTTTGGAGGGGGGAGGTCAGGGTAATTGGGGTTAAGTGTCTTGCCCAAAGTCACAGAGCTAGTAAGTGTTAAGTGTCTGAGACGGGATCTGAACTCAGGTTCTCCTGACTCACTGTGTCACCTAGCTACCCCAAAGTGCTTACATTTTAAGAGAAGAAGCAGAGAGAGAGAGAGAAAAAAAAAAACAGAGAGAGAGAGAGAGAAAGAGAGAGAGAGAGAGAGAGAGAGAGAGAGGTACCTATATAAGGCTGCGGTTAGAGTGATAGTGAAGCTTCTGGGGAGGCAATTGACTAATGTTCCCTTTCTGTGAATAAAGGTAGTGTTGACTTCATAACTATTTCCAGAGCAAGAGGTGGAGAAGAGGGTAAGGAGATGTGAAGGATGGCAAGGAAGGAAGATAGCATAATTGGATGATTGAGATATGCTGGACATAGTGAGTTATAAACAATCAGCATAGCACATACTCATAACTGAATTTTTCCAGCTATTTGAAACTTTCTCTTTTTAACACCTCCAACTTAAAAACAACCAGGTATTTTTTTTCAAATTATGTTCTATTCATTATTAATTAAGCTTATTCTTGGTCATTTGAAAACATTAACATTTTTTTTAAAAATTACTGTATTTTTAATTTATGGAATAGAACAAGCATTGCCATAATGTAGAATAACAAAAAAAAAAAAAAAAAAACGATTGCACAAAAAAAAAACAAATCGATTATGTACAACCTGCTATGCCTTTTAAATATATAGTAAAGTTATGATGTAAATTTATTTTTAATTTTTCCCTTTTTTTCTTCACCCTCCCTGAGATATCTATCTATCTCTCTATCTACCTATCTACCTGTCCATCTACCTATCTACCTATCTATCTACACATGTAAGTATATGTGTATGTATGTAAATACACATACATATCTATGTTCTATACACACTTATATTTGTCAGCTCTTTCCTTGGACATGGTTAACATCTTTTTTCATATGTCCTTAACAGTTATTTTTTGGTATTTATTTATTATAGTCAAAATAACTTATTCACTCATTCTGTTATTTTGTTGCTGTTATTTTATTCAGTGTTCTCTTGGTTCTGCTCATTTCACTTTTTATTATTCTGTGCAATTCTTTCCATGTGAAAACATTAACTTTTTTATGTTTCATCATTTCTTACAGCACATTATTATTCTATTATATTCAGCTATCCTAAATTGTTGAACTATTCATGAATAAATGGACTCCTAATGTGTTTCTAATTCCTTGCTACCACAAAAATGCATAGGCGTATATGTGTATACTGTTATCAACAATCTCTTTGAGGCATAAGATTGATAGCACAAATTCTGATTCAAAGCCTAGCCCAGTTTTGTCACTTTACTTGCATAATCCCAAAATGGCTCTACTGATTCACAGCTCCACCAAAAACGAACAATACTGGCTGTCTTCCTACAGCACCTCCAACATTAACCTTGGTTAATAGTTTGTAAATTTTATTTTATTAACTGTTCTCATTTATTTTACTACTTGCCTAATGGAGAGTGACATTTGATTAACACACACACACACGTGTGTGTGTATGTGTTTGTAGAAGTGGGAGGCTACAGATACATGAGTTGTTGAGCTATTTCTGTATATAGAATATATATGTATATATATAAAATAAACATACAGTTCTATATTTGAACAATATGCATACATATATAAATATGTACATACATGTATAGATGTGTATGCATGTATATACATAAGTAACTTCCTTTCTTATCTGTTCACTTTTAAAAATTAGAAAGTGATTAAATGAAAAAATATATTTGTATCAAATTTCTCTAAACATTTGGTGTTACATATGTATATATTTGTACACATAAACATACCCATATGTATATATGATACATATACATGTGTGTATGTGTGCATATATACATATATTGTTTGTACAGAAGATTTTCAGTTTAACGTAATCAAAATTATCTATTTTATCTTTTGTAATTGTTTCTAAGCCTTGTTTGCTTAAGAATACATCTCCTACCCATAACTGTGCACAATATATAATCTATTTCTTTTCTCACTTATTAAAATATGATCTTTGATAATAAAGTGACGTATCCATTTAGCATGTATCTCAGAATATGGTGTAAGGAGTTGGTCCAAGCCTAAATTCTCCAAGACTGCATTCCAGTATTTTTAGCATTTTTTTAAACAAATAAGAAGTTCTTTTCTAAGAAATTTATATATTCCAGTTTATCAAACACTGGGTTGTCGACTCCTATATCATTCTCTATCTACTCTGTTCTGTTGATTCACTTCCCTATTTTTTAGCCAACACCAGATGAGTTTTGAAGATGGCTGCTTTGATATATTTTGAAAAGATGCTACTTCATCATTGTTCCTACCACTTTTTGCTATTCCCTTTGATATTCTAAATCTTTCTTGTCTGAGGTTCAGATTTCTAAGAGAATTTTGTCATTATTTTATTGATTCAGCTCCACAAAGCATCTCATTGATAACTTGATTAGTGCAGTATTAAAACTGTAAATTAACTTTACTAGTATTACCATTTTTATCATAATGTCATGACTCAACAACGAGGACAATGTTTTTATAGCCATTAAGGTGTGCTTTTATACTGAAGGAGTACTTTAGAATTGAAACTGCACAAGCACTCTGTGTGCCTTGATAGACGGATCCCCAGATGTTTTACGCCTCTCATAATTAACATCAAGGTACTTCTCTTGGGTGTGGTATATAGAAAGGTTATTATATGTAATTGTTGATATCTGAGTGTTTATTGGTTGCCTGCAACATTGTTGAAGCTGGATATTTTTAAAATTAGTATCATTGAAGATTCCGTAGGATTTTCTAAATAAACTGTAACATCAGCTATGAATAGGTACACTTTTATCTTCTACTTACCTATCTTTCCACTTTTACATTTCTTTGTCTTTTAAAAAAAAAATTTACTTTTAGTTTACAGCATTCAGTTCCATAGTCCCTTGAGTTTCAAATTTTCTCCCCCTCTTCTTTCCCTGCCATGGAGGCATGCACTCAGATATAGTATTTACAAATACCTTCACATTAAACATTAGTCAGGTTGTAAAGAAAGATTATAACTAACTGAGTGAACAATGAGAAAGAGGAAACAAAACAAAGCAAAACAAAAAAGAGAGAGAGAGAGAGCAAGCAGTTTGCTTCAATCTACATTCAGACTCTGTAGTTCTTTCCTCTGGATGTAGATATATCTTTGCATCATGAGTCTTCCAGAGTTGTCTTATACCCTAGCATTGCTGAGAGGAGCCCGGTCTATCAAAGTAAGTCATCATACATATGTTCTGTCTGTAATGGGTTTACAAATTTCTCCTGGTTCTGCTCTTCTCACTCAATATCAGTTTATATAAGTCTCTCCAGGTTATTATGAAGTCCGTCTGCTCCTCATTTTTTGTACCACAATAGTATTCCATTACATTCGTATACCACAACTTGTTTAGCCATTCCCCAATTGATGTGCAACACCTTGATTTCAAATTCTTTGCCACCACAAAAAAGAGCTGCTATGAATACTTTAGTACATATGGGTCCTTTTCCCACTTCTATGATCTCTTTAGGATACAACCCTAGAAATGGTATTGCTGGGTCAAAGAATATGCACTTATTAATAGCCCTTTGGTCATAGTTCCAGATTGCTCTCCAGAATGGTTGAATCAGTTCACAATTCCACCAACAACGCATTAGTATTCCAATTTTTCCACATCCTCTCCAGCAATTATCATTTTCCTGTTTTGTCATCTTAGCCAGTCTGAATGGTGAGATGTGGTATCTCAGAGTTGTTTTGATTTGCATTTCTCTAATCAAGAGTGATTTAGAGCGTTTTTCATATGCTTATAGATGTCTTTAATTTGTTTCCCTGAATACTGTCTGTTCATATACTTTGATCATTTATCAACTGGGGAATGATTTGTATTCTTATAGATTTGACTCAATTCTCTGTATATTTTAGAAATGAGGCCTTTATCAGAGACACTGGTTGTAAAAATTCTTTCCCAATTTTCCACTGCCCTCTTAGTCTTGGTTTCATTGGCTTTATTTGTATAGAAAATTTTCAATTTAATGTAATCAAAATTATCCATTTTGAATTTTACAATGCTCTCTAGCTCTTGTTTGGTCATAAAATCTTCCCTTCTCCATAAATCTGACAGGTAAACTACTTTTTGCTCTCCCAGATTGCTCGCAGTATCAGCCTTTATACCTAGATCATGCACTCATTTAGACTTGATTTTGGTATACGGTGTAAGATATTAATCTATGCCCAGTTTCTGCCATACTATACTCCAGTTTTCCCAGCAGTTTTTGTCAAATAGTGAGCTCTTATCCCAAAAACTGCATCTTTGAGTTTATCAAACAGCAAATTACTATATTCATTGACTGCTATATCTCATGTACCTAATATATTCCACTGATCCAGTACTCTATTCCTTAGTCAGTACCAAGTAGTTTTGATGACTGCTGCTTTTATAATACAGATTAAAATCTGGTATGGATAGATCACCTTCTCTAGCATTTTTTTTTTCATTCATTTCCTTGATATTTTGACCTTTTTTTCTTCCAAATGAATTTTGTTACTATTTTATCTAGCTCTTTAAAATAATTTTCTTGGTAGATTGATTGCTATACCAGGCACTAAATATGTCATTTTTATTATATTAGTTCAACCTAGCCACAAGCAATTGATGTTTTTCCAATTAGTTAGATCTGTCTTTATTTTTGTGAAAAGTGTTTTGTAATTGTGTTCATACAGGTCCTGGGTTTGTTTTGGCAAGTAGATTCCCAAATATTTTATAATGTCTACAGTAACTTTAAATGGAATTTCTCTTTGTATCTCTTGCTATCATATGTTGTTGGAAATATATAGGAATGCTTTTCTATGTGGGTTTATTTTATGTCTTACAACTTTGCCAAATGTATTTCTTATCTCAAGTAGTTTTTTACTTGATTCTCTAAGTGTATCATCATATCATCTGCAAAGAGAAACAGCTTAGTGTCTTCTTTACCTAATTTGATTCCTTCAACTTCTTTTTCTTCTCTTATTGCTATTGCTAACATATCTAGTACCAAATTGAATAAGAGGGGTGATTATGAACATCCTTGTTTCACCCTTGATCTTATTGTAAATGCTTCCAGCTTATCCCCAATACATATAATACTTGCTCATGGTTTTAGATAGATGCTATGTATTATTTTAAGGAAGACTCCATTTATTCCTATACTTTCTAATGTTTTTAATAAGAATGAGAGTTGTATTTTCTCCAAAGACTTTTCTGCATCTATTTAGATGATCAGAATGGTTTCTGCTTGTTGTTGATATAATCAATTATACTGATAGTTTTCCTAATATTGAACCATCCTCGCATTCCTGGAGTAAATCCTACCTGATCAAAATGTATTATTCTCATGATAAGTTACTGCAGTCTTTTTTGCTAACATTTTATTTAAAATGTTTGCATTAATATTCATGAGGGAAATTGATCTATAATTTTATTTCTCTGTTTTCTCTCTTCTAAATTTAGGTATCAGTACCATACTTATGTCATAAAAAGAATTTGGTAAGACTCTTTCTTCTCCAGTTTTCCCACATAGTTTATCAAGTTTGGGGTTCAATTGTTCTTTAAATGCTTGATAGGATTTGCTAGTAAATCCATCTGGCCTGGGAGATTTTTTCCTAGGGAGTTCATTTATGGCTTGTTCAATTTATTTTTCTGATTATTTAAGTAATTTAAATTATTTAAGTAATTTAAGTAATTTATTTAAATAATTTAATTCCTCTTCAGTCAATCTGTGCATCCATTTCACTAAGATTGTCAAATTTATGCACATACAATTGGGCAAAAAAAATTTCTTTATTATTATTATTTTTTAAACTTTTATTATTTTAGTTTACATCATTCATTTCCACGAGATTTTGAGTTACACATTTCATCCCCAACTTTCCCCTACCTACACCCCAAAATAGCCATCCCATTATATAACCCCTCCCCCAATCTATTCTCTCCTATGTCGTCCCCCATTACCCCTCTGACTTTCCGGTAGGGCAGGATGGATCTCCCTACCACAGTGCCTGTGTATCTTAAGTCCCAGTTGGATGTAGTTA
>JAQQSV010010738.1:0-13190 GCA_028646515.1 Pseudochirops corinnae | reverse complement strand
GTGCATGTCCCTTTAAGCATTGGCCACTCCCTGGCTCCTCCTGGGTTCCTCCCTAACTCTACCTTTGTACACCTCATTAGCTTAATGAACTTATGATTGACAGCTTTGTATCTTTAAAAATGCCTCTCTGCCCCTTAGAACTTCCGCAGATGGCCCTTTGTATCTCTTGCCTTTTCTGGCAGGTCAAGTAGGCATTCTAATAGGCCATCTGCCCACTGCAGAGCGTCACACTTCCAAACTTTCTCTGAACCTCCCCCCCTTGCCAGCTTTTCCTAGCCAGGTTTCCTCAACCTACCCCTTTTTGTCCTGTAAATCAATAAACTTTTGTAAATCTACCAAAAGACAGCTGAGCCTGTAATTCTTTTCAGACTCGAACCTAGAAAGGATTTCTCATTAGAAATCCCCCCAAAACCTATCCTGCATCAACTAGGTGTCGAAGTGAATAGAGCACTGGCCCTGGAATCAGGAGGACCTGAGGTCAAATCTGGCCTCAGACATTTACACGCACACACATACATATACTAGCTCTGTGACCTTGGGCAAGTCACTTAACCCCAATTGCCCTACCTTCCCCCCTCCAAAAAAATGTTAAAGAATTGTTTTTACATTCAATTGAGAAATAAGATATGCAGGCAATGGGGCATAGAAATCTATCTAGCCCTATGGGAAAATAGGGAAGTGGATAAGAGGGAGGGGGGGGGGTAATAAAAGGGAGGGCAGACTGGGGGAAGGGGTAATCTGAACTCAAGCCATCTGGGGTGAGAGGGAGGGGAGAGATGGGAAGAAAATTTGGAATTCAAAATCTTGTGGAAATGAATGTTGAAAATTTAAAATTAACTAATTAATTAAAAAACAAACAAGTTCACAGACTTCAGTTTAAGAACCCTCTCTTTAGACAGACTGGTCTCACTATTTCCTAAACACATTTTCATTCCCTTTCCTTGTTCTTATGTTGCACCTCTCACCTGAATTAATTTCTCTCTCTTACTCATTATTCATGCTTCATTCAAGATCCCCTTCTTCCATGAAAACTATTTTTTTTGGAGGGGGGAAGGCAAGTCAAGTGGGGCTAAGTGACTTGCCCAAGGTCACATAGTTAAGTGTCAGGTATCTGAGGCTGGATTTGAACTCAGGTCCTGACTCCAGAGCCAGTGCTCTATTTGCTGTGCTGCCTAGCTGTCCTGGTGAAGCTTTTCTTGATCTTTCCAGACAACAGTAATCTTTTCTCTGGACTCCTGGAAGGCAGGGATTGTATCTTTTTCATCTTTCCATCTCTATCCACTCCAGTCCACTAAGTAGGTTTTAGATCAATCAGTGTATGTTGGCTCAATCAGTTACTGTGCTAAGCACTGGGGACACAAAAAGAAACTAAAGACTGTCCCTTCCCTCAAGTAGTTAACAATCTAATGGGGGAGACAACATGCAAAGCAAGCCAAACACAGGATTAAAAGGAGATAATTAACAGAGGGAAGTCACTGGAATTAAGAGCAGTTGAGGAAGGCTTACTGTAGAAGGTGAGATTTTAGTTAGGACTTTAAAAAAACCCAAGAAGTCAGTAGTGGAGAGGAGGAGCCAGAGTACTCCAGGCATGGGAGGAAAGCTGGAGAAAATAACTGGCCTGGAAAGATGATGTGTCATATTTGTGGCACCTGTGTCACTAGATTAAAAGGTACATTGAAGAGTAGTATATGACTAAAAGTGGCTAGGTTATGAAGGGCTTTGAATGCCAAATATTTTATATTTGCTTCTGGACGCAGTGATGAGGTGCAGGCTCTGGGACCCCCTTGAGCTCTCCTTGAATCTTCCCAGAAGGCATTTGTCTGAGGTCATGGGCTTAAGTTGTGGCTCTGCCCAAGTCTTTAGCCCTCCTTTGTTCCAACTGTTTCCTACCCTTGATGCTCCTGTTCCCACCCTTGAACTGGGCTGGCCCACCATTGTCTATGGTCTCCAGGTGGCCTCCAGCAACTTCCCACCCTTCATTTACTCATTACTGGAGTATTACCTCATCAGACTCCTGAAGACCCTCCCCAAACTCCTCCTCTAGACCACCCCTAGATTCCTCCCACAACCTTTCTGTATATAGGATCCCATCTTCCTTCCATGTGGTGTGAGAGCCCCATAGAATGATTTAGCACAGGCTTACTCCATCAGACTTGCTCTGGCCCATTTGCCCAATGCAAGCATCACAGATACCTAGGCTCCATAAGAGTCTACCCCATGTCGTGAACTTTTAATAAACTATTAATAAACTATGTTTTTCTTTGGCTGAGAAGATTTGAGTAGAACTCATTCGGCGGGACCCAGCATATTGGTATTTTGGGGTCTCTGACAACCCTAACTCTCTTGGTGGGTATTCTCTTCATTTTTATGGTTCTCTGACCAGGAATTGAACCTGGGCCGTGGAGCTGAGAGGGCCAAATCCTATGCTTGCTGTAGGAAAATTCAGGGCATGCTTAAGGGGGGTCCCAGAGCCTGCACCTCATCAGCAGTAGGCAGCCACATGAGTTTGAGTGGGGAGGAGAGGAGTGTGACATTACCAGACCCTACACTTTAGGAAAATCACTTTAATGGCTGAATGGAAGATGAATTAGAAGAGGGAGTGACAGAGCCAGCATGGATCATTGAATAATCAAATGAATATCTATCAAGGTGGCCAGCTACTGAAATATTTGTGGGAAGGAATAAAGGCAACAAATAATTGTTTATCTATTGCTTTTTCTTTTTTGGAGGGAGGAAGGCAGTACAATTGGTGTTAAGTGACTTGCCCAAGGTCACACAGTACTTGGCAAGTGTCTGAGGTCTGATTAGAACTCAGATCCTCCTGATTCCAGGGTCCATGCTCTATTCGCTGTACCACCTAGCCACCCCTGATCCTCTATCTTTTAAAATGATTTAGAAGAAGAGAGGGAAATCCTTGCTGATACTATATGATACTTTTTTGTTTTTTAATCTTAATTCTATCTTCTTTTGTCAGTCCTTCAGCCTGATGCTAGCAGGACAGCTGGACTCCATAGTCAGAAGACCTGGGCTCAAATCCATGTACCTAACCATATTCCCTCTCTGAGCCTCAGTTTCCTTATCTGTAAACAGGAGGGAGATGACTTCTCTCACATCCCTTACAGCACTAATGTTATAGATTTTCTGAAATTTACAAGTAACATTTCTTTTCTCCATCTGCAAATCAGCTTTTACTTCCTATTTAATTCTCCCTGCCAACTTTTAAGGTGTCCTTTTAAAGCTAGATTTCTTAAGTCATGAAGTGAAAAACATAGGTCTTTATAATTGAAAGAACTTCCTCTACACAGTCTGAAGCCTCTCCACTGAAGCCAGAATAAAATCCCATCTCCCAATGCTTAAATTCCTTACTGGGGCTCTGCCCCTCCTTAACATTCACTGGCCTCTTTTCTTATCTGGATTAACCTCGAGTTCACCCGAAGTTTTTTTCACTCCATTTACTGTGATAATCTGTGGGTTGGACTTTAAATAATGAAAGCCCAGTTCCTGCCCTACTCATACGTCATTCCTAAAGTGGGTTTGGCTCACCTGGTGAGTCTGTGTGTTGAGTGTTAGGTGCTCTCATCAGTTATCTCATTGACGTTGTCAGGCAGAGGGACTACAGCTCTTTGTTCCCGGAGGTCTGTGTGTGTCAGGGTGCATGTTGTCATTGTGTGTATTCAATTACAAACCTCTGCTGAGGTCAAAGGAGGTTTGATCATTCCTTCATTAAGGTGTAAGTGGCTAAAGAATATGTGCCATTCTTTGATCTGGGTGTGTCAATGATTGCTTTGTGTGTCAGATTCAAAGAGATTCTAGAGACAAGCCCCCTTCCAACTCATTTGTACCATATGAACAGTGGGATGTGTGTCACTTTAAGATGAGTGGTCTCCTAGGTATGTTACTGATGAATATGAATCTCTGTCCAGACTCTCCCTGCCCCTCCCTCATGAAGACCTAACCAGGATGTGGAGTGAAATCAAAATTTCAGTCAGAGGTACTTCAGATTAGTTTGCTGAGGATTATTTGGCCACAGCTCAAACAAGATAATGGGGCCTAAGTATAACATGTCTTTTTATTACCCAAATAACACTGTGAGGTAGCATGGAAAGAAGACTAGATTTGGAGTCTCTAGGCTCTGCTAACCAGAGAAGCTGTGGACAAATTATTTCACTTTTCTCGGCTTAGGTATCCTCATCTGGGGGAAGGGGGACAGTTAAGTGGTGCCTTGGATAGAGTCCCTGGCCTGGAGTTAAGAAGACTCTTCTTCTTGAGTTCAAATCTAGCCTCAGACACTTATTGACTGTGTGTGTGTCTCCAGGCAAGTCACTTAACCCTATTGACCTCAGTTTCCTCATCTGTAAAATGAGCTGGAGAAGGAAATGGCAAACTACTTCGGGATCTTTGCCAAGAAAATCCTAAATGGGGTCACAAAGGGGCAGACACAACTGAAAAACAATCCTCATCTGTAAAACTGAGGAAGTTAGACTTCAGAGGTGTCAGATTTGCTGCTTGGGTGTGTATGTGCCAGAACCAGATTAAAATGTAATTGAGAAATATTTAACAAAATAAATAAAAGTACAATACAATATAGTTAATATTAACATGTGGTTTTCAGAATGGCCAGCCTGGATCCTTATGTACTGTTTGGTGCCTTGTTTCTATTTGAATTTGACACCACTGGACTAGATCACCACTATATGCCCCTTCCAGTTCCCAATCTATAACACAAGAGCCTGCTATCCCATTCCCTGGCTCTGTGACTTTAAGGAAGACACTTCATCCTTCTGAAACTCAGTTTCCTCATCAGAAACAATATTGGTACTATCGTGGACCTTACAGGGCAGTTGTGTGAGTCAAATATAATAGTATATTTAAAGCTCTATATACATGTGAGCTAGCAGTATTATTATACTTTTCATCTATAAAATGGGGATACCTGTAGTAGTTCTTAGGGTTAATGTGTTGACCAATTGAGAAAATGAATAATTATAATAATAACTGATGTTTATAGTGGTACTTTCCATGTACTTAATCTGCTAATGAACTTGTGAGGTAGGAGGTAGTCTATGAATTTTTATGCCACTTTTACAGCAAGTTTTAGATGTGGGGTTCAAACTAGTCCTGTCTCATACTCTTTCCACTACATACATCACTTTGCTTCTTAATGGATATGAAAGGCTGAATGTGAAAATATTATATAGGATGTCTCAAAAGTCTTATTGTAGTTATAAACTTTAACAGCTTAAAGCTGCCCTAAGGCCTTTGGGACCCTGTACAAGGGATTTGAATGACTAGACAAATTAATAGGTACATATTGTTCTTCTAAAGGCTCTTCAGTGAACCGATTCTCTGGTGAAGTCATGCTTCCTACTTGCAGAGGACCAAGAAAACTCAGTCCCTCTATAGACCATTTTTGTTGTTGTTTAGCTGTCTCCAACTCTTGGTCGCCTCATGGACTATAGCACATCAGGCCATTCTGTCCTCCACTATCTCACAAAATCTGTCCAAGTTCAAGTTAATCAATCCCAAAGCACTATCTCTCCATCTCATCCTGTTCCTTTTGCCTTCAATCTTTCCCAGCATCCGGGTCTTTTCCAATGAGTCCTGGCTTCTCATGATGTGGCCAAAGTATTTAAGTTTTAGCTTCAGCTTTGACTTTCCAATGAATAGTCTGAATTATTTTCTTTAGCTATTGACTACTTTGATCTCCTTGCTTGTCCAAGGGTTTCTCAAAGGTCTCCTCCAGCACCATAATTCGAAAGCGTCAATTCTGCTGTACTCGGCTTTCCTTATAGTCCAACTCTCACAACTATAACAGACTGTTTTTTCTCAAAACTGAGCTCTGGAAGTCTTGGAACCTGAGATCTAGTTTTTGTTTTGTTTTGTTTTGCAGGATTCAAGAAGAAACAATATGCACACCAATGGATCAGATCATGCCCACCAAGATCTAGCTTCTAGTATTGACTCTCTCATGTCTGACTGTGTCAGAAGTACTACATAATGTGGCTTGTTATCTTGCTGTATTATCTAGGGAAATTCACATAGTCTCTCTGGATTCCAATGTCTTCATCTCTAACATAAGTGTATTAGACTAGATAAGAGTCCTCATCTTTTTGTTTGTATGAGCATAATTGCATTTCTCTGGAGATTTATGGGCAGAGTGTTTGAGAAGTGACTGACAATGAAGTTCCTTTTAGGGGACACTTGGTTCTCTGCCTCTCTTGCCCTCCCCTGACAGGAATCCCGACAAGTTTCATAGAGGAGAAGAATGCAAAAAGAAATCATCTAGCTCAGAGGTCCCCGAATAGCAGATAATAATATCCTTAGAGCTATAGTGCCTAGCACATAGTAGGTCCTTAATAAATATATTTTTTAATTGAATTGCATTTATATAGCATTTTAAATGTGGTATATAATTTTTTTTTTTTTTGGTATACAATTTTGTATAAAACTTTACATTTGAATTTCCTAACAACTCTGTGAGGTAGGTATCATTATCCCCATTTCGTGGATAAGGAACCTCTGAGGCTCAGGGCAACTAAGGGGACTTGCTTATGGATACCCTGCTAGTAAATGTCAAAGACACAGAATTTGAAATCAGTTTTCCTGACTTCAAGTCCAATACTATCTCTAATCTTGCTTTACTCCTCTTGTGATATCTGTGACCTGGTAACCTTCCTCTTTTCTTTTTGGTTCTTCTTCTCCATCTCCAGGTTACTCCATTAGCAACATGAATTTATATTTACAAACACCTGCATCCATTATATGGGTTTTCCTCTCTCAGCTCTGCTTCTGAGCTCCAGACTTTCCTTCTGTCTTCTCACTGTGGAAGTTCTTTTACCTCTAGTGGTCTTCTCGTTCTGGAATATCCTTTTGTCCGTGAGAGTCCCTTCTCCCATTTATGAATTTTTCCTGGAAGCCCCATTTTGAGGAAGGGCCCAGGCCAACCATTTTTCATTCCTCTCCTGGTTCTGATTCTGACTCTCCAGACTTCACCACTATAATCTTCATTGCTTAGAATCTAAGTTCCTTGAGGGCAGAAACTGTCTTTTTTATTATGTTTGCATCCCTGGTGGCATAAAGGAATATAGGAAATGATTAATAAATGCTTGTTGATGACTTTCTGTATAAACAAGAAAGTAGTAGCACAATTGGGAAGGGGACAGAGAAATATCTCCTCTACCTTAAAACTCTGCTATCCAAGACTCATGAAATTCGAGAGAAACTCTCATCTGGTCTGAGTTGGACTGATAGGAATGGAATTGGGTTTTATATATACTAATGTTTGCAATACTGTTTCTCTGAGAGGATAAGGGAAGATAGAAACACATAGGTGAGTTATAATGTGGTAATTTAGTACATTATACATTGGACTTGGACTCAGAAGATAGAGGTTCAAGTCTTAGCTCTGACATTTCTAGCTGTGGGTGACTTTGGGTAGGTCACTTTGATGTGGTTACCCTGCCAAATGAATTCTACTCAAGTCTTTTCTCAGCCAAAGGAAATAAAGTTTATTAGAAGTTCATTAAAAGTTCACCATATTGGGTAGACTCTTAAGGAGCCTAGATATCTGTGATGCTTGCATTGGGCAAGCGGGTCAGAGCAAGTCTGACACAGAGTAAGTCTGTGCTAGGTCATTCTATGGCACTCTCACACCCCATGGAGGGAAGATGGGGTCTTATGTACAGAAAGGTTGTGAAAATCTAGTGGTAGTCTAGAGGAGGAGTGTGGGGAGGGTCTTCAGGAAGAGTCAGATGAGGTCAGACTCCAGTAATGAGTGATTAAGGGTGGGAAGTTCCTGGAGGCTACCTGGAGACCACAGACAATGGTGGGCTAGGCCAGTTCAAGGGTAGAACTGGAGGATCAAGGGTGGGAAATTGCTGGATGAGAGGGCTAGCTAAAGACTTGGGCAGAGCCACAATGAAAGCCCTATAACCTCAGGCAAATGCTTTCTGTGGGAAGATTCAAGGAGAGCTCCAGGGGCTCCCAGAGCCTGCCGCTCATCAATTTCTCTCTCAACCTTGGCTTCCTAATGGGAATAATAATAGAAATAAACTCACTTATTTCATAGGGCTGTGAATTCAGACCTCTTATAAACCTGAAAATTTTATGTAAGTGTGACTCCTTTTGAGTCACATGGGTGGACAGATAAGGCTTGATGGAGACAGAGCTAGAAAGAAACTTAGAGAAATTTTAGCTTTAATAAGGAGGGAGAAATGTTATAACGGGAATACCTTAGGCGTACTAGATAGGGAGAAGCATTCCCAGAAAAGACATAAGAACAAGGGAGTCCTATAGACAAGATCCAGGGAATCATTAAGTTGGGGCTTTCATGGTGGAGAGGGAGGCTACTTTGACCTGGAACCAAAGGGCTGACCTGAGGCTCACATAGGCAGAACTTTGCTTTCTTAATGCCTAAGTAAGCCTGATCCTCTGCTCTTGAACTGGGAATGGACCTAGGCAGGAACTAAGAAGTGGAACATAAATTTACCACAACTAATACAAACTGATCACCAATTACCTCTACCTGACTGGCTAATCCAAGTGCCCAGGGAATGGCAGTACCCCTGGACCGTAGGCCCTGCTTCCAACCCAGCCACTACAGATGTTATCTTAGGAAACAACCCCTGTGGAGATGGGACTTGGCAACTGCATTTGTGGGTGTTGTAACCACAACTCATGAAGACCCAGAAAATAAGATTCTTACTGCCACTTCCTTGGCATTATCAGATGGTTCAGTTTCAGAAACTGATATGATTTTTTCAGTGGACATGTCAGGAAAGAAGAGACTTTACCAACTACTTTGCTATTATTACACCCTGAGGATCATGGTGGCCCTTTCTGTCTAACTTGCAGTTGAAACCTTCCATAGTGTCTCCCTCATTAGAAGGTGAGATCCTAGTTGTAAGAAGGAACTGTCTTATTTTTCTATTTGTAGGAAATGTCTAATTTTTCTATTTGTAGTCCAGGATTTAGCTTAAGTGTTTTGATTTTAAATCCCTCACTTAAATCCAATTCACTTGCTTGTCTGTGGGGGTAGGATGAGGCAGGGGAGCCTTACCTCCCTGAAGTCATGGTCCTCTAAGGACTGACAATAACCACTTAAGGAAACACTTAAAAGTCTTTTTAATTCATTCATTCACTTAGTCATTTATTCATTCTACAAGAATCACAAAATCTCAGAATTAGAAAGGTCTTCAGAGATTATTTAGTCCAACCCAAATCTCAACTAGCATCCTCTCTAAGACTTACTCAACTTACTCAACTCAGACTTTGCTTGTAGACCTAAGGCAAAGGGGACTCCACCTCCTCCTGAAGCATCTTTTCCCACTCTGGATTAACTTTCATTGTTAGGATATTTTTCCATACATCTGTGGGAGGCAGAATGCATGTAGTGGTTCTCAAACTTTTTGGTCTCAGGATCCTTTTACACTCAAAAATTATTGAAGACCCTTGAAATAGTTTAATATCTGTATTAACCATATTAACCATGAAAACGTCTTAGTATCATTATAAAGACAGTTTTGACCTTTAGGACCCTCTGAAATGGTATCAGGAACCCCCAGGTATCCTTGGACTACCTTTTAGGAACCTCTGGTATCCTGAGAAGAACACCAAATATAGTCACAGAACCTAAGTACAAATCCTTAAAATGAGGTCTACTTACTACCTTTGTGACCTTGGATAAATCACATACCCCGCCTGAGCCTCAGTTTCCTCATCTGTAAAATGAGGGGGTTGGATTAGATAGCCTCTAAGACTCCTTCCAACTCTTCCAGTATGGTTTTTGATGACTATAAAAATAAATTGAGTTCAATAAACTTTACTTTGTTTGAGGTATTTGAATAATCAAGCCATTTATGTGCCCATAGCTTACAAGAAGTATACAACAACTATTCAGATTTGGTGTAAGTTACTTCTGTATAGGATTAGCAAAAAACAAAATTTAAACTTTAAAAAAAAAATAGCCAGCACATCCCTGGCTTTGGCATTAAAGTAGAGGACATGCAGGCCAAATAGCAGTGTGTTGGTAACTTTGTCCCTGAGCAGCACTCACTATCATTTGACTTTGGTAAGGGAGATGACAAGGCTTCCTTCCTGCTAGGGGAAGTGTCACATGTGGAAGCTTCAATCAAAGACCTCTTGGCCAAGCAGGCAAACTGCAATAAAGTATGAATTTAGGAACATTTTGCTCTCTAAATCTCTACCTGCTCCCTTATGCCTCAATGAGCACACCTCACATTCATATATCACATTAAAGAGATGAAAACAGATTGATTCAATTAACATATTGTTAACATCAGCCTCTGTACCAGACTTTGCACTAAGTTATTGGAGTGGGGGATATGGAAGAGGATTAAAAGATAAATAAAAGTGACACAGTTCCCTACCCCATTCTGGAAAACTCTCCACTTTGGAGAAAGCTTGACTTTGAGGCACTGATCTCCTGATTTGTGATTATCTACCCAGACTACTGTTTCAGAACTGCTTGTAGATGTGTAACAATCAGGTCTTCAGGGAAAAAAAAGATACATTTTTAGGATTGGTCTGCATTACTAACATTTTCTCCATCACTGTATTAAGTCTAGACAATCAATAAAACAATAAATTAATCCCTGGTTTGTAGCAGTTTGACTATTTCTAAAATGCAAATAATAATAATAGTTAACATTTCTATAACATTTACTATGAACCAGGCACTATTTGAAGTGCTTTTCAATTATTATCTCATTTGATCCTCACAACAAGATAGATGTTATTATTATCCCCATTTTACAGATGAAGAAACTGAGCAAACATAGGTTGAATGACTTGCCCAGAGTCACACAGCTATGATGTGTCTGAGGCCCTATTTGAAGTCCACTATGCCACCTACCTGAAAATTTATCACTGAAAATTTAATAATTGGATCTCCTAAGCCACTGTTAGTAGTTCTAGCATACCCCCTGTCCCACGGCCATTCTTCACTTAACTCTCACTGGACTTTCCTCTATCTAATCTTCTTCTCCTCCTCTTCCTCTGTCTCTTCCTCCTCCTCTCCAACCATCTTGGATTCTCTTCCCTCCTTTATCCTTTTCAACTCCCCTTTATGCATTGTTTTTCTTTTATTAGAATGTAAGCTTCTTGAGGGCAGGGGCTGTCTTGCTTACTTGCTTGTATTTATAGCCCCAATGTAATACAGTATCTGATACATTGTAAGTACTTAATAAAAGCTTTATCTATCAATCCATAGAAATAAGATAATATCTAAAAGAAACATTCCTGTAATCTTGGAGAGTTGCCAGAGACACTGAAAAGTTAACTTTCACTCAGACAACATATACCAAAGGCAAAGTTTGAACTCAGTTCTTCTTGACTTTTAAGTATCATCCCCTGCACCAAATTATTTCTCAGCAATACTATGTAAAGCCATGTGAAATGGAAATCACTGGGCAAAGAGTGGGTGAGGACAACACTGGATGGAAATGAGGTAGGGAGAATAGGAAACACCAAAGTGGGGGTCTGAACAAGGAGGGAAGCAGAGGAAGCAGAGGGCACTGGGCTTTGTAGGTAGGGATCAGGGTGAGGGATGAAGTAGATGGGGTGAAGAGGACAAGGCAAAAGGAGGGCAGGGGAGATCAAATAAAGTTTGCTTCACAATGGTGACCTGGCTTTGGTGCTGGAGGAATTGAGCTCACGAGAGGAAACAGTACTGATGGGGTAAACTGAGGCAGCAGGAAAGAATAATAATGAAGTAAAAGCTGGCAATGAGAGAAGTAGCTAAGATAAACAGTGAGGATGATTAAAGTGGTAGCAATTGACAGGAGTCATGTAAACTGATTAGGAACATATGTGAACATGTGAACATACCCTGGGAAGATATACCAGCTTTCAGATTGGGCTGGATAAGCTTCTTCCCAAGCCTTGTTGGTCTTAGATAGCTTCTCAGGTGCCAAGGCCTTCCTTGGCACCAGATCAGCATGCTCTGTCCCCTTTAGTCCTATATCTTCCTGCATTTACAAATTGCTAGACTTTCCTGAGCACTGAATGTCAACCTGAGACACTGTGCCCTCCTGTGCCCTTCTGATCCTAGCATCTCTGCTCCCTGGTTTCAGAGATCGACCACACCTGATCCCTGAACATCTTTTGCCTTTCTGCTGTTGCCCCGGTAATTAAATGCTCATTTCTGGCACCTGCTCCCTCTATCCCTTCCATCTTCTGCTGACACCTCTAATAGACCACAAAAATGAATTTTATGTAACTGTGTAATGGAAAATGAGCAAAAATGAGACTGTGTGGTGGAAAGAACATGGGGCTTAGAGCCATGAGCTGGCTCCGACCCCGGATTCATCTCTCTTCCAATCTGACACTTGGTTTCCTTATTTGTGAACTGGGGCTGACTGTGTACTATCACAGGGTTGCTGTGAGGAAACAAAAAAGTTCTATAAAAATGCAAATTATTATCATTATTATGCTGGACTTTCAGTCAGTTAGAAAGTTTTCTGACCATAGTCAAAGATGTGCTGATAAATACCTAGTAACTTTAAGGGGAAAAAAAAAATACACACACACACACATATGGAGGGAGGGTGGGGAACACACTTTTACATTTAAACTGCATTATTAACATTTTTTCCACCATTTTCTTAAGCCTAGGCAATCAACAATACAATGAATCGAGCTCTGATTTGTAGCACTTGCTGATTTCTGAGATGTAAAAGCTCACACTGACAATTTAGCAATCATTCTCATGATCCCATTTGACCTGGCTTCAACATAACCCTGCTGTGTTCCACCCCTATGACTCTAATCATTTGGCTCTTTCTATCATCTCTCCTCTTTGATTGAAGGGAAAATAGCTAGTTAGCTATTATATTATGTATAATTAGTTTTCCCTCCATCACCTCAAAAATTGTGTTCTTTTGGAAATGATGTATTCTGAGTTATTCAGTCCTAAGATCCATCAAAGAACATTGACACAAGAATTCCAAGTAAAATATTAGCAAAGAAGAAAAGTGGGATGGGGAGGAATTGAGAGCCAGGGAGTAACAAGTGCTAGGTTTGAGTTGGGTCCCAGACCCACTGGCTTGCACTCATCTAGGTCTAAGCATCTTGGATTTCCCTTGTCCTAATGAGAAACCAGGCCGGGGATCAGATCGAATACTTCTGATCTGAATAATCAAATTGTAGCTTCCTTTTATATGTATGTATAT
>JAQQSV010010737.1:0-13191 GCA_028646515.1 Pseudochirops corinnae | reverse complement strand
GGGGGAGAAAATATGTAACTCAAAATCTTGTGGAAATGAATGATGCAAAGTATAATAAAATTTAAAAAAAAAATTAAAAAAAAAAAAGAAGCTGGGTCTGCTTCTCCCTTTTCTTCTGGTCACGTTGGTCTGAAGAGGAGTCAAAGATACATATGCCTGAGTAAACAAAAGCCCTGATCTGGTTCTTGTGGGGAAAGCAGACATAATGAAAACGAAGGGCATGTAGGAAGGGAGGCCATGAGGACGGGGGGCTGCAGACAGCACAGACATTAGATGTCTGAAGCACTGAAGATCCCAGAGAGAATGAGGGGAAAGCTGACCTTAACAACACACGAGCTAGAGACCTGACGAGTCAGTACTATAAATTTTGTGGAGCTATAACTATTTCTTCGTTAAGGGGACTTGGATATGAGCCCCTTTTCTGTTTTCTCCATGCCTTTCAATAAACCTGTTCTGTATTTGTTTACTTTTAGCCTAGAGTACTTTCAAGAGCCTGCAGAAGAGCCCAAAGAGGAACACCTAAGCTAAAATCAGAAGTTCCCAGGGTCTGAGCTTTGGGTAAGGGTAAAATGAGACAGAGTTGTTATTATTATTATTATTACCACTAATAATTATAAGGTAGGTTAATAAGGGAAAGAGCCAGGATTTGAACCCAAGTTGTTTGATTCCAAATCAATATTTTCTCAGGAGCCATCTATACTGGAAATTGTGTAATTGTAAAGGCACTGAAGGATCAATCTATCAATATTTGATAAGTGATGAGCACTGGCACAGGTGCAGGAAATTCGAAGACAAAAGTGATATAATCCCTGCCCTCAAGAGCCTTATACTCTCTGAAGTGAAACAACCTATATATCTATAAGTAAATTAAAAGTATATACAAAGTTAACATAAAGTAATTACAGGGGTCACTACTAACCAGAGGAATGTAAAAGGTGCTGAGTACTGACAGGGGCTAGGGATTCTAAGAGGCAAAGGAAAGAAGAAAACAAACATTTATTCATTTATTACTATGGTCTAGGAACTGTGTTAAGCACTTTATAAATATTATCTCATTCGATCCGCACAATAATCCTATAAGGTAGGTGTCCATTTTATAGTTGAGGAAACTGAAGCAAACAGATGTTAAGTGACTTGCCCAGGGTCACACAGCTAGTACATGTCTGAGTTCAGGTCTTCCAGGTTCAGCACTATCAACTATAGCACCTAGCTGCCCAGAGGTAAGTAAAGAATTCATCCTAGACATGGGAGACAGCCTATGCAAAGCATGGATACAGGAGGCACAATGTTATGTATGAGGAACAACAGGGACACCAATTTGGTTGGAATGTAGAGGAGATAAAGGGGAATAATGTTGAATAAGCCTATAAAAATGGGCTGGAACCAAGCTGTGAAGAGCTCTACTTGGCAAAGAGATCAATTTTCAACATACTTCAAAAGAAAAGAAGATTCCAAAAGGATGGAAAATCTCTCCAATATTATTATATCAACCAAAAACACATCCACAACTGCTAACCTACACACTCAATTTCTCCTGCCTACAAAATCTTTCTTTAAATTTTATACATTTTAATCACTTCCACGCACAAGTTGAAGTATTCAAATCGATGTAATCTTTGTTGTAGGTGATGGCATCCATATGATTTTTTCCCCTGCATTTTTCTAGTTCTTTAGGCATCAAAGACAAATCGAAGTGTAAGGTGGCAGGGTCTTACCACAGCTGCCAAAGACCTTGATGGTATCACACTAACTAGAAGGAGTTTTAAAAGGGCAGGTACAGTGTTTTGCAGTGTTCACATTAGTTCAATCTTTCTAAATCATTTGTTCTCTTGTAGTGAAGCCATAATACTGGGAGAGGTTTCAGCCATCTAACAACTTGAGCAACCAGGGTGGAGAGGTAAGGATAGAATTTCACAAAACCCATGGAAGTATTAAGTAGCTGACTCACTCTCAAACTTCCAGTCATATCGAAAACATTTTGGGAGCCGAAGTGAAGAAGGAAACTGGACCATGTGGGAAATTCCCAGCCTTGGTAAATTTTCCAGGGCCAGTGCCTAAAGTGCCTAAGACTATAGGTTTCATTTGACTGGTTTCACTCCACTGGCTATATGTAGTAGTAGGGAGAGATGGAACATGGTCTGGGAGCTTCCTCTTCCCCTTTCTGGTAATCTTAATAACAAGAATACTTTATAATGTCCATTCACTAAGAAAGCCCTGCTGGATCATCTGTGCCTCCTCCTTACACAAAAGCAAAGAAGCCTGATGAAGACAGGGTCAGATCAGTGGACAAGTCAACTATGCTGGGATCATCTGTGGCCCATCACTTCAGAACATACTATAATGCCTTATTTTCTGTTTTCCCTATAGTAAAAGCATTTTGGCTATATGCTAATTTACTGAATTCTTTGGGAACTACACAGAGAAGGGAAGAAAGATTAGAATCTACAATAGTGAGGGCACAAATTGAGAATATGGTACGTTATTGTTGGAATTTATCCATTGGCCTAGATTTAAAACATAAAACCCAGGAATACCGAGAAGGCTGGGCCAGATAGGTACTTTCTATGCATACACAGTAGCAAGTTTAAGCTTCAAGTGCCACCTGCTGGCTTTTACCAATCAAGTGACCCAAGAAGAGACCTGAAGTTACATCAAATACAACTGGTAGAAAGAAATATTGTCCTGTGGGACTGTTACTTTCACCATACAAAGTGACCCCTTTAAAATATTCCCAGCAAATGGTCTTGAAATATCTACTTAAAAACCTTCAATGAAGAAGTACCTACTACCTCCTGAGGCAGCAATTCTCTCTTTAGATTAAGCTCCAATTATTCAGAAGCTTTTCCCTACATTGAGTTTAAATCCATCTTTCTGTAACTTCCACCCATTAAGCCTAGCACCATCTTCTAGGGGGCAAGCAGAATAATCTAATCTACCTCCCATAGAACTGTCATGTCACCTCAATCCTTCACCCTCCCCCCCCAAGTATTCTTTTCTCCAGGCTAAGGTTCTCCATTTCCTCAATTAATCTTCACTTGGCATGTTCTCTGGTTTTCTCACCATCCTGATCAAGCTCTTCAGGACACACTTCAGCTTTTCAAAGATGTGGCATCCAGAACTGAACACAATATGCATATGGCATGAATGGTATAGAGGAACCTTTATCTCTTTCAGCAAGCATCATGGCATATTAATATAATATGTCATTGTACCATGAGATAAATAATCAATGAACATGAATTTTATATGGAAGGTAATGAAGCACAGTAAATAAAAAACCAGACTTTCTTGTAATTTTTCATTTAATGCAATGAGCATGCACATTGGTCTTTTGGGTCTATTGTATTGACTCTGCATTACTTCATATAAGGCTTCCATATTTCTTCTTAACAGCAGCATGGAACAGTGAATAGAGACGTAGACTTCAAGTCAGGAGGTCATGGATTTAAATCCTACCCCAGTCGATATTGTCTGACAAGCAGCAACACATTTTCTCTCTCTGAATATCATCAGGAAAATGAGAATAATACCCATCTTGGAGCATCTACCTCTCAAGGCTGTTCAAATGAGATAAGATGTGTTAAGTACATCACACACCTTCAAATGCCAAACAACTGTCAGTCATTAGGAACTGCACCTGTGTTTTTTTTTTTTCTTTACTCAGACCTGTGATTTCATTGGTGTGCATGATTCCAGGTGAGGAAACAAATGCCTTCTACGAATGCAGATAGGTAACTATTCAACCCATCAGTCAGCAGTACATGTAAAATACCTACTTACAAGCCAGGCACCGAGAATACAAAGACAAAAATGAAACAGTCCCTTCTCTCAAGGAGGTTACATTTTATCTAGGGAAACAAAGTATACATACGTAAATATTCCCAGAATAAATATACTCAGTACTTAAAGGGATCTGTAATCTCATCAACTGAGGTGACATTTTGTTCTACTGAATCAAATACTTTTTCATAAACACAAAAAAATGGTGCAATGGGATTTTATATTCTTTATATCTTCCAGTTAATTATAAAATAGCAATAGTGTAGTCCATTGTTGAATATCACCTGAGAAAGTCTGCCCATTCCCTACTAATTCTCTCATTGAGGATGCCCTTGATTCACGTACAGATGATTCTCATAAAGATATTGTGCACGTGGGAGAGTAGGCATATAGGTCATTAGTTATTGATATTCCTTTGGTTATCTTTTTGCATTAAAAAAGTCTAAGATTTTCCTTACATATTTGGTATCTTTCCTACCTTCACACACTCTGCATATTAGTCTCTTATACTCTCACAATTGTGTTGTCTCCATCACAGATCTCCCCAACACACATCTGGTCAAATTCAACAGCTTTTTTCATTTTTGCTCTATTTTATCCCTTGTCAAGCTTAGTCCATAAGCATATTCTCAAGTGTTCAATTAGGGTCCAAGTGTAGTAGTTCTACTGTCTTGAATGACAGAGTAGTTTGCTAAACATGTTTTTTGTAAATATTCTGCATTTTTCTTCTTGTGTGTATAATCCTCCTTCAGTTTTTACCTCTGAATGACCTTAAGATGACTTTGCCTCATCAAATATCTTGTCAGCCTTTCTTTGAACTGGTTTTACCCTTCATCGTTTCTCTGCTTTCTGAAGCAATATTACTATAATCACCCATCCTTCTTCATAGCATTTTCGCAAACAATTTTACATTCTTACCTAGTGTTGTCATTTGGCAAATAAGTCAGATATCTCCTGAATAAGGTGCTTTCTGGTTTCTTTTGGTGTCCTTGTTGTGGTAATTGATTTACATTCGTTAAACTTCTAGATAAAATTGTCACAGCTGATAACAATTCCATCTCTGTTTTCTAGTATAAGTATATATATGTATGAACATAAAGTAGTTAAACACTAAGGCTGTAGTAGTTAGGTTGTGACTTACAGGGGTTACTCAGCCATAGTACACATCAAAGGAAGGACCTGAACCTAAATTTTCCTAACGTTAAGGAAGGCTGGTTCTCTCTACTCCACCACGTTGCCTTTCTTATTGAATTCATGTTGACTGATTGTTCATATCATGACACTGATATTAGATTAATATACCATAATTTATTTAAATTTTTGACAATTTGTTTACAAGACTGTGCTAGTGAGATGATGCTTTGAAAAATATTTTTGTAGAAATAAATCATTTTCTCCTATTAATAATTTCTTTTGAATATAATTCTAGTAGTGGGTCCACTGCGTCAAAAGGTATGAATACTTTTTATAATTCTCATTTTTAAATTTGATATTGTTTTCAAAAAAAGGTGAGGACAATTCACAGCTCCACCAACAGTATATTAGTGTGCCTCATTTACCACAGCCATACCAGCACCAAATTTTATCACATTTTATTATTATCTTTGCCTATAAAGTCTTTGTGAGAATCATATATGCATGTATTGAAGGCATTCTTGATGAAAATATAAGAAGGAAACATGCAGGCACTTACAGATGATTTTCTTCAGTAGTATATATCTTCACATTCACACAACTGATTGGAAGATGTAAGGAATATAAGAACTCACTGTATATATTATTTTTTAAATACTAAATAGAGAAAAAATGATTTGGAAGAGTAAAAAGAAGTTTTAAATCAATGGCATTAAACTCAAACAGAAATAGGAGTCACTAATCTGTACATAAGGATCCTTGTGGGCTACATATTAATTTAAGTTAAAAATATAATGATATCTGTTTTATTGTATTTTTATTTATTTTGTTAAATATTTCCAAATTACATTTTAAACTGGTTCAGACCCTGTGGACCACATATTTGACACCTCTGCTTGAAAGGATATCCTTAAATAATGTGCCATGTCTGTGTTAAGATGGTAAAAAAAAAAAAAAGCCCATGACATGTAGGACTATAGAGATAATTCTGCAAAGCTATCCATTGATTATCAGCATCAAGAACATTATCCAGCAGGGAAATACATACTGACCAAAGGTGTTCACCAGTGTCTTAGAGAATGTTATGCATCAAGTTCAAATGGAAAAGGGATTCCCTAGAGATAGAGAGCTTCTTCAGATGCTCCTGTTTATAGTTAGCATTATGCCATTGACAACAAGCCCCAGAACACCATATGGTCTTCTCAATGAGATCCACATCCATACAGGAAGAATAAAGCTGATGGGGAATCTGCATTGCCCAGATTATAACATGCAATGGGATGGACAAGCCATTGAAGTAGCCCACCAGTACATTTATATTGACTAGGCACTGCAGATGGAACATGAGCTGAAGCCAACATTTAATGGTAGGAGGAGATCAGGCTGGACTCAATTTGGGAAATTATGCAATATTTTTAAAGTTCCAAAGCCACTTCCTGCTGTAAAAACCCATCTTTTTAACACTAGAATTGTCCCACGGGTATTATATTCTCCAAAGAATCAGAACGGCAGAAGACCCAGACAGCAATGGAAAGACATATGGTGGGTGAAAGTAGAGTATTGCACATTTGTAACAATAACTTGCATGGGAAACGTTTAACTTTTGTTAAACATGTATTACATGTATAATTCAGAATAGGGTGGACCTATCACATGGCAAAGATAAGTTATGACAGATGAACCATTTAAAAGTTCTACTGATAGCCACAGAATTTTAAAAGAATGAAAGGAAGTCCTCTAGCATGCCAGGTAGATTCTCTGTGGAAAACTGATGAAAAGATAATGAAAAGAATCCTACTAGTTGAGATTGAATGGAGCTCCAAGTTTCCTGGACGCTCTCACTGTCTCCCGCATATGTACACTCATTTCTCCCAAAAGGCTCCTTTCACACTGTACCAATTCATAAACCACCTCATCATAATTATAGTTCTTTTGCTCCAGGCATCAATTTCTCATACTCTTATTTCTAACCAATATTGCTGTCATGACATCTCTTAAGCCAGGGGAAGAACTGCAACCCATGGACAACATTTTTCACACACATACACATCCTTCCCTTTGGGGAAGTGGGTGGAATTGATTTTCCCTGGCCATAAGTGTCTCCACCCATAGGGGCCAGCTCAGAGCATGACTTTCTCATGAGGTCTCCACCAATTACCCAACCGCTCCCCCACCATTCCTAGGAGTAGTAGTAGAGAAGACAGAAGTTCCTGGTAGGGAGCTACCTGTATATTTAGAGATAAAGAAATTCACTAGTGAGAGTTTTAATCTAGGGCAGAGGTTCTTAACCTGGGGCACATTAGCCCCTTAAGAGGTATATGGTAGGGTCCATGAATTTGGATGGAAGGAAAAAATATGGCATCTTAGTATTTACTAAGCTTCAGTTTCCTTAGTAATCCTATGTATTTTATGCATTTAAAAACATTATTTTTGGAAGGGGCCCATAGGTTTCATAAGACTGCCAAAGGAATTCATGATACGGAAAAAAACTTAAGAACCCCTAACCCAGGGCAATGGTTTTAATCCAGGACAATCTAGCCATCTCGGAAATCCATCATAAATGTTATGTGTTAGTTTATTGTTGTATACTTGATAAGATAAATAATTGGGTAGGAAAGAATCAGTCTGTAGATCTACAACACTGCCATTTCCTTCAGCTGAGTGGGAAGGGGATGTGGCTTCCACCCATCACCATAAAATCAAACTGCCCTAAATTGATTTTTTGCATTAAGTACCAAACTCCTCCCTACATGTTACTCTCCCAACCCTGCTTTGTGTGGACCACTCCCATCCCCACCGAGCTTGGATTTGGACTCATTACTCCTAAACTCAGACCATATGCTCCCACCTATTGCCTTGCATCTGGCAACACACGAATTTCTGTCCTTGATTGTGCTGCTAATTGTTCATTTGATTCCTTGTCAGAGTCATTGTTTTGGGATGATGCCTGCTCCATTTTGACAGGCTAACTCTCTCGCTTGTTCATCTCCCCCTAATCTTCTGCACACACTGGTTCTCTACTATAAGAACTGCATAGAGTAGAAAGTGCCCTGATGAAATATGCATGGCTGAAATAACTTTATAGGGGAGAAGAATGGTTTGGAGATTATATTTTTAAGGATCTATCCCTTAAAAACATCCAGTTCTCTGGGCTTTGTCTCAACTCAACCAAGCAATTCATTGGTTTCCCAAGAAATCTCTCTTACTAGGAAGAGGAAGCATTGACCAGACAACAGCTGTATTCCAGCTTGACTGAATTAATCTACACTGAGAAATAGTTGATAAGAGGGGATTTTGACTTAATAAATCTGTCTCCATTGAGTTTAGCTAGTATGAAGAGGTCTCCCAAGTGCCTCTGGGGGAACTGATCAAGTCAAGCTCCAGAGCCTACAAAACTAAGAAGTGACCCCATCTATCAAGACAGACATAAGAAATTCTCTCCTTGCCACCTCTTAAATATAACATTAATGCAGTTAATTTCTGAACCAACTTTGAAGTTACTAACATTCTATCTCTCTGAACAGTAGAAAATTTATATAAATGTAAGCTCCTTAAGGGCAGAGACTATCTCACTTTTGTGTTTGCATCCTCAGTGCCTAGCATTGTGTCTGGTGCATAGTTAGTACTTCTTGATTAAATGACTGATGACAAGAGACAGTTTGGCATCACAGAGAGACCATAAGATGTAAAGTCATTTGGGATTGAATCCTAGCCTTGTTACCACCTGTGTGATACTGTGCAAATCATATATCTACAAAATGAAAGAATAATTCTTGTGCTACCTACCTCACAGATGGCACAAAACCATTCATATTCACACATGCGCGCCCGTGCGCACACACACACGTGTGCACACACACACACACACACACACACATACACACACACACACTTGACCTTCTTGTTCTGAATTTTCTTGTGCCCCACCTTCTCCCTCCCTTCTCTTCGCTCCCCCATGTTTTCTTTTTCCAAACAAAGACTAAGGTGGGCTCAGTACTGTGCCATTAAGATCTCACCTCTGCCAAGGCTTGTCATCATTATCTACCTATATAAGAATTATTCAATAGGGATTGACACTAGAACTCAGTTTATGACCAAGATCATTCTGGATATCAGACTTAGGCTGCTAGTTCCTCCTTGGGGCAAACCCAACACACCCAGAAATCTGTACCCCAAAACTGCCAGACATCTACACTCAAACAATACTTATGAAAAGCTTTAAAAACCAGAGGATTTCGTTTTGTTGTTTTTCAGTCAGGTGTGACTCTTTGTGATCCCATTTGGGGTTTTCTTGGCAAAGATACTGGAGTGGTTTGCCACTTCCTTCTCTGGCATTTTACAGATGAAGAAACTGAGGTAAATAGGGTAAAGTGACTTGTCCAGAGTCACACAGCTAGTGTCTATGGCCCAATTTAACTTCAGGTCTTCCTCACTCCAGGCCTGGAGCTCTATCCACTGTAGCATCGAGCTACCCCCAGAGGATTTTGTATTTTATACCAAATACAATGGTGTTAGACTTGAAGTCAGGAAGACTTTGGTTTGAATCCAATCTCAGACAGTAACTCTGGATAAGTCACTTAACTTCTCTGCAGTATCCTCAGCCTCCCATAATTGAAATATACTCCTGCTTCCCTCTTTCTCTAAGATGCAACTCAAACATCATCTTCTGCATGAAACCTTTCCTGACCTCCCCAATTGCTATTACCCTCACTCCCACAGTACCCTGTATTTAACTACCTTGTGTATGTGTATTTATGTACATACAAATTTTATAATTATGCTTCATGTATTTTTATATGCTACTGTTGTCTCCCCCCAATTAGAAGGTAGGCTAATTATAAGTAGGGGTAAGTTCGTCATTTGTACTTTTATCCCTGGTACATAATAGGCACTTAATACAAATACTCATTAATTGATCTCTAAAATGAAATCTTTAAAATCTCTAAAATAACAGCACCTGTCTTATAGGGTTGTTATGTAGATCACATGAGATGATGGGTATATAGTAGTTTGTAAACCTTAAAGCACTGCCTAAATGCCAGTCATTATTATCTCCTTTTCTACCCTTTCACTTGAATCCTGCTTAGGAAGACACTACAGGGCTAAGTATGCTGAGACAGGCAGGGGTGTGCTAGAGCCAGCTTTTCATTTACACCTAAGAAGCCAACAAATAACTACAAATCAGGGCTTAATTTATTATTCTGTTGATGGAGAAAGTACAGATTAAACTTAAATGTATGTTCTACATACTTTCCCCCTGGAGTTATAGTTGTTGAACATTTACTAGCATACCTCTGGGTGGGAGTGTCACCCACTTTTAGAAAGTTCCATGTCTTTACCTGACAGCTCCATGTAGAGGCTTTCTCCCCTGGGTGAAGCAAGGATCAGCATGGTGGACACACTTCCCTTCACTTTTTCTATGATTCCATTCTAAGGGACATGGAGCATTCTGTTAGAACATTCCTGTTCAAAAGGAAGAGAAGCCTTGCAGATGAGCCCTCCCCACTCCCTAGACATGAGGGCAAGTGTGCAGACTGGAACCTGGTAAACCCTGTGATGGCTATAAAAGTCAAGGTCCATGATCCTCAAGTCCCAATGTAAAGGGAACTTCCCAGACTAAGAAAAGGAAAAGTACAGACTATAGAAGGATGTCTGTACTGAAACTAGGTAGGCTCAGGGTGCTGCTCAGGTGCGTTAAACCAGACAGATCAGCAAGAATTGTGTCCCAAAGCCAAGAGAATATAAATTCCTAGAAGGTGGGAATAGTTTCATTATTGTCTTTGTACCTCAAGCAATTAACACTGAGCCTAGCACAGTTTTTGTGACCCTCTGTGCCTCTTTGTGACCCCGTTTGGGGTTTTCTTGGCAAAGATACTGAAATGGTTTACCATTTTCCATTTCCTTCTCCAGCTCATTTTACAGAAACAGAGGCAAACAGGGTTATGTGACTTGTCCAGGGTCACACAGTTACTAAGTATCTGCAGCCAGATTTGAACTCAGTAAGAGGAATCTTCCTGACTCCAGGCCTGGCACTCTATCCATTGTGCCACTGTGTGTAAGATGATACGAATCTTTTTTTTTTAAAGATACAAGTTCCCAGAATCAAGGCCTGTAAACAGTCCCACTGCACTTGCACATCCTTATATAACCATAGGTAATATAAACATTTGAGTTTAACTTGTAAATACCACATTGTGCCTGCTCTATACTGACACACCACGCTATAACCAAAGTTAATGTAAACTTATGAGCTTATTGCTGGCATGATGCCTTCTTTGTTTCTCTATAAATCAAATGAGCACTGGTCAGTAAATGCAGAATGAGGAATGTGGAATGCTGGGGATGCTGTAGGGGTGGATGGATGACCCTACCCCTCTGTCTCAACCTGCTACCATTGAGAATAAAGTATTATGACCTCCTTGTCTGTGGTCTCCACTGTCACCCTTCTGAAGTCTGCCCAGATCCAGAGAGTGAACCTGTAGGGAGCTGAGGAGCTCCTTTCTTAACAGCCACCTAGCTGCCCATCTAGCACAGAGTAGGCACTTATTAAATGCCTGTTGAATAAATGTATGTTGGACAAGGTAGACTCCATATATATAAAATTAGCACAGTGTCTGGTGTAGAACAGGTGTTTAATAAATGCATGTTGAAAGAATGTGTGCTGAATGACAAAGCTGCATTCTGTAATACCTAATTGTATATCTACTTGCCAAACCTACAAATAATTTGCACTCAGGTGCTTGTCATCATTGTACATAGAGTAATATTTGGCTGGGGTCATCAATTAAGGAGAGTAGGATACAAGAAAGCAGGGTGGGGAGCTATGTTTCTAAGATTTATAGTTACAAAGACACTCAAAACCAGGTTTTGGCAATGACAGAAGAGATAAAAAAAAAAAAAACCAAGCTGGCCACCACGGTTCATTGGGTACCATGGAAATTTGCTCTTGGAAGCTGTTCAGGCCAACATTCCAGCCTTTCCCCTGAAACCCCAACACCACCCTGACACCTCCCTAGAATTAGAAATCAGGAGAAGGATGTGGAATACCTTCAATTGCTGGAACTGATTCTTCATCCTTTCTTGCGCCCTTTCAAATAAACCCTCAGCCACTTGTCTGTCCACACCTCTTCTGATGGCATCTTTCATTCGCTCACAGGCTTTCTTGCCAGTTATATGAGCTGCCTCTAATGAAAACAATAACCACATTTATACCCTAGTTTTAAAAAAGAAAGTATAAGTTTTCCTGGGTGTTTGAGAGAAAAAAATTACTGTTTCTATGAGTGAAAATAAATTATAAAAAAGGGGGGGAGAAGAGAAATGATAATTTTGTTATTTATATAATGACTGTCAGCAAGGGAATCTTTGTTAATAGCAAGAGTTAGATTAATCAGGATCTCCAGCACCTAACAGTGTCTGGCACATAATACAGGTTTAATAAATATTTGTTGATTAATCTCACCCAATCTGGTCCTGTCATAGTGAGGAAGGGCTATAAAATATTCTTTTCCGCCGTAATTAAGAAAGACAAATCTAGTCCTTTCCTTTTTTTTTTAAAGCTTTGTAAAGCTTTAGACAAGTTGGCAAGGCTTAAGACTGGTTGTTTTGTGAATGGACCGAGGGGGTTATATTTCTTTCCATCTCAGGAAGAGATTTGTGTGCTATCACAAGATCAGAACTGGAGAACATAGCTTTCTGTTACAGCAGCAGTTTTCAAATCCCTCTGGAGAGGGAAGAAGAAAGTTGGAGAGAGTGAGGCATCTGAGAACCGAGCCAGAAGTGTCAAACACATTGTTTCCCCAGCACATTGTGTCCTGTGATATATTCCCTAGTGCAACCAGAACCAGATTAAAATGCAATCAGGACATATTTACAAAATAAAAGAAAATACAATAGAATATAGATAATGTTAATGTGTAGTTTTCTAAGTCCATTTACTGCCCTTGGCAGTCTTTATGGGTCCCCTTTTCTATTTCAATTTGACCTAAAAGGTCACAGAGCAGGAAGTGACGATTTTGCCTAGTTAAGAAACTAGAACAATTGTGGATCTGCACTCTCTGTACCTCATTTCTTTTTTTTCATTTAGACATGAAATAGGCAGCATGGTTAATTACTAAGTGTTTCTCTGATATTTTACATTTTGCTTATCAGTGTTATTTAGTTTTTTTAAATAATGGCTTTCTAGAAAATAAGATCATTTTAAGTGTATTCTGGGGGGGGAGAGAAGGGGGAAAAGAGGGTGGGGAGGGACGGACGAAGAGAGAGAAAGAGAGAGAGAGA
>JAQQSV010010736.1:0-13191 GCA_028646515.1 Pseudochirops corinnae | reverse complement strand
GGTGGGGGGGGAAGGGAGGGGAGAAAATCTGAAACTCAAGTGATTGTGGAACTGAATCTTGTAAATTAAAAGTAAATGAGTAAATAAAAAAAATTAAATTAAATTAAAAAAAACAAAAAGAAAAAAAAAAGAAATACATCTGTTGTGTGAAGTGAAAGCTATAGTTATCTCATCTGCATAAACTTTCTCTCCACAGGTACTTAGACAATGCCCCTGTATCTTCTCATCCTATGTGACTCCTGTCCATACCTTTCCATAAATTCTCCATAGAAGAAGCCCTCAATTTGCCAAAGGCCCTCCTTGAGTTCTTTTAGCATTTGAAGGTTACCAGTGCAACACCCAAATGGTCCAGCCCCCAGTCACTCTCTCAATTACTAGCCCGTCTCCTTTTATGCTCATATGTCCTTGATTATGGTTGCAGATGTTTCTTGCATGTGAACTATGGTAGGGGGTGTGCTGTCTCCTACTTAACACCTGCTATTTAACATCCTCCACTGCTTTGGGCCACCTGAAATTTTGATTCATCTGAGGTTATGACATTCCATGACTCACAGATATATGGCATCCCTGCAAAGTACTGTGGAAAGAGCACTGGATCAGTAGTCAGGAGAACAGGCCTTAAACTACAACTTTGCCATTATCCAGGTGTGCAAACTTTCCGCAGGCTCCTTCCTCTCTCTGACCTTCTGCTTCTTCATTTGCAAAATGAGATGTTTGAAGTAGATGATCTTTCAAAGGATTCTTCTGTGTTGATATATGAATACTGGTGTTAAAAAGAATAAAGCTATTAAACATTTTAGAAAAGAATGTTTTGAAAAAGTTACAAAATTAGAGTATAAATATTACATTAGTTCCTTGGTGGTTGTAAATAGAGTACTTTCTTAGGAAAGAATTAAAAAGCTGATGTCTAAAATGAATGAAGCAACAGTGGTAACAGCTCACATTTCTATACCACTTTAAACTTTATAAAGCATTTTCTCTGCAACAATTGATAACAAATAAGCAAAATATACCTGGACCCCAGCTGTGATTTTTTTCATCACTGCAAGGAGAGACCTGGGGAATTTAATTTAAAAGTCTTAATAACATGATACTTTCCCATATGGAAAGAAAATCTGAGAGGGAAAGTGGGGGAGGTCTGTTCTGGATGCACAGACAGACAAAATGAGAAAGTGACTCCGAATCAGGGGAAATGTCAAGCTGTGAATCAGGTGTCAGTCTCCCAAAATAGAAATGTTTGCATGAATTTTGGCAAAAATTTGCCAATCCCAAGATGCTTTTAGAAGTCATTTGAGAACATACCAACAGATCACAGAATAAGCAAACTCACCTGCAAGGGATTTCTAGTCACCATCAGGCAGTCTTAAGTCTAACACCATGAAATTAGTGTTTGTGATGTCTAAGGTTTTGCAAAAATCCTGTGTCTAGGGAGTGACCTTAAGCTATTACTTTCAGAGTTCATTAGGCCTTGGATAACAGCACTTACAGATTACCTATAAACCCCTCTTTCTTTTTGTTTTCAGATTAATCTGCTGTGATATTCCTTCACGTGAAATCCTTTGTAAAGTACTTGGTTCAAGCATTTGAGAGAGTTCTTAAAACATTCAAATGCTTCTCTGAACTTCTCAGCGAACAACAAGGAAGGACTGCCTTCCATAGTCTGCCGGGCAACAGGTGGACTCATCTTGTTGTATACATAACTTCAGGGAAACCTTAGGGAGAAGAATAATGATAATGAGATCTGTTATTATTCTATAAAATAATTATATAATATTTAAAATTGACAAAGCACTTTATATCTCTTACATCATTTAAATCTTTCAACAATCCTGTTAAGTAAGTATCTTGGCTATTATTAATCCCATGTTACAGGCAGGGAAAGTGAGACTCAGAGAGAAGTGACTTGTTATAGGTACAAAGCTAATAAATACCTGAGGTAGAATTTGAACCAGGATCTTCTTGATTCCAAGCCTAACAGTTTCTCTATGAAATCATTCTGCCTTTCTTGGAATTTAACCTATAATTTCAGGTCCACAGAACTCTGAGACAAGAACACATCCTAAGGTGGATATAAGGAAGTACTGCAAAATCTTTGACCAAAAAGGTAGGGGCTGCTAGGTGGTACAGTGAATAGAGTACTAGCCCTGGAATCAAGAGGACCTGAGTTTAAATGTGACCTCAGACACAGTGATACACTTACTAGCTATGTGACCTTGGGCAAGTCACTTAACCCCAATTCCTTTGCCTTCCCCCTTCCAAAAAAATTTTTAAAAACAAAAGGAAAAAGTTAACTGACTTGTACAGCATAGAAAACTTGGTAAAGACAGCTGAGCCTGTGAATGTGAGACAGAGAATCCAAAGGTTGCCCTATATGCCTTTTATCTATAATTTAAGGGTGGGGGGAAAAAATGGCAGAACACATAGCCAAACTCAGCTGACAGTGCAAAAAGAGGAGAGAAACTGAATTAACGAAAGCCATAATTGGAAGATAAATATGTTTACACAGTATTATTAAGGTAAGAGATTAGCTTCCAATTTCCTAAAATCTGTGCTAATCTCTTTTTCAGGCACAGATTAATTTGCTGCTTTTCATCTACTTTCCTTACCTTCTTTGCAGAAGTGGGGGACCATGGTTGTGTAATATTGCATATAATGTCAGATTTTTTTTTCACTTTATTGGTTAGTTTCACAGAACTGTTTCCCCCTACCTCCAACTCTTTCCCTTATTCTCTGTTTTAAAGAATGGCTCTCTTGGGAATGGAAAGGATAACTTTCAGAAATGTAGGTGACATAAAAGAAAAAGATATCAATAACATTTATTTTAAAAATAAAAGTAAGATAGAAAAAAATTGCTGTCTTTGTGGCTTTATAATTCTCTCTAGCTCAGTCTGTTCACACATTACTTTCCTTACTTGCTCACTCACTTTGAGCTAAAAGGGTACTAAGAGTAGGAGTGAATGGCTAGACCAGAAGTTCTTACCCTGAGTTCTCTCTCTCTCTCTCTCTCTCTCTCTCTCGTTGGCAAAGCACTTGTCTCACCACAACCCTACAAAGTAGGTAAACAAGTATTATTATTTCTGTTTTCAAATCAGGAGAATATAAAGGGGTGGTGGAAGCTTAAAGAAAGAGAAGATAAGAAAATTTTAAAATCTACTTTTCATCTGTTGTGTAACAGAGTTAAAATTGTAGTGATTATATTGTTTTCCAAATAAACACACAAAACGCAACTTGTAACCAATCAGTGGTCAAGTCTGCCGACAGGTCTTAACAAGGAAGTGTTGCCTTTGACCCAGCAATACCACTCCTAGGGCTGTATCCCAAAGAGATCATAGAAATGGGAAAAGAACCCATACGTACAAAAATATTTATAGCAGCTCTTTTTGTGGTGGCAAAGAACTGGAAATCAGGGGGCTGCCCATCAATTGGGGAATGGCTGAACAAGTTGTGGTATATGAATGTAATGGAATACTATTGTGCTATAAGAAATGAGGAGCAGATGGACTTCATAATAACCTGGAGAGACGTATATAAACTGACACTGTGTGAGGAGAACAGAACCAGGAAAAATTTGTACACAATCACAGACACAACGTGTGTGTAATGACTAACTTTGACAGACTGGACTTCTCTCAGCAATGCGAAGTTATAAGACAACTCCAAAAGACTCATGATGGAAAGGGATATCCACATCCAGAGAAAGAGCTACAGAATCTGAATGTGGATTGAAGCAAACTACTTGCTCTCTTTTGTTTCTGTTTTTGTTTTTTCTTCTTTCTCTTTGTTTACTCCATTGGTTATAATCCTTCTTTACAACTTGACTAATGTTTAATGTGAAGGTATTTGTAGATCCTATATTTGATTGCATGCCGCCATGGAACAGGGGTGGGGAGTCTGGGGAGGGGAGGGAGAAAGGGAAGAGAAAGAGGGGGGAGAAAATTTGAAACTAAAGGGATTGTGGAACTGAATGTTGTAAACTAAAAGTAAATAAATAAATTTTAAAAAACAAACAAGGAAGTGTTGGCAGGTGAGAGTGTTGTACATTGGCAGGAAGTCTAGTATGCATTGACAGGAATACGTACATGTAATGACATGTTTACCATATGATACTATATGGTTACATGACACAATATTGCATCATCACAATTTCAAAGCAAGAAAGAAACTACAAATTTACAATAAATTATTAAATTTAAGAGGCATCATTTAAAAAAATACGTATTTTTAAAATAAAACAAAAAAAATTAAAGGATTAAAGAAAGTAGGTTTCTGGGGGTGGAGGTGCTGAGAAATAGGCTAAATAAATTTGGGAACTTCTGGACTGTAGATTATGGTGAATCCCCCTCTACTTTCCATAATATGAACCAATGAAAAGCTATTAAGCGCTTATTATATGCAAAACACTGGGCTAAACACTGGAGGTACAAAAATAAAAAGACAGACCCTGCTCTCAAGAAGCTCACATTCTTACAGGGGAAACAACATATATGAAAGTTGCAGTTCTAACTCAGATGGAAAGTTTCGATGGTCCTTAAGGGTACAATAGCAAAGGTGATGGTAGCCTCTTCTTTAATGTCATTTCCACAGATACATCAGTTTCTGATGGTGAACCAGTTGACAGTGCCAAGGCCTTTGGTGACAAGAACTCTCCTTTCTAAGCTTTCACTGCTGTAGCACCTGCAGGAGCAGCTGCCAGGCTACATCTCCACAGGATTATCTTACAAGATGAGATGACTGAAGGCACTGGACTGGAAGCATTGCTATTCCCAAGGCTCTTGGGTGCAGAGTCCTTGGCTGTTTCCATAAGGACCTGAGGGAATATGGTGGTCCAGATGGTGGTGGTGGTTGTCCTACTTGGTTGGCACACTCTGCTTCTCCCAGGATGCCTTGCAGCTCCAACTATGCCTACTGAAACAAATTCAGAGCCATGAGAAATCCCTGAGAGACACCAATATTTCCTCATGCCTGGACCACATTTTGAGCACATATTACTATCACAGCATTTGGAGTGCTTTATGTAGAATCAGTCTTCCTGTATAGTTAAATCAGTTTAGTTCCAAATAGGAAAGTACAAATCTAAGACTAAGAAATCAATTTATTTTCTCCCTTAGCAGAAAACTGAATGAATGTAAGCCAGAAATTGTTAGAGCTGCAAGGAACCTTAAAGATCATTTATTCCAACCCCCAACTCCCCAGTTTTTCACATGAGGAAAGTGAGGCCCAGAGGAGAAAAAAACCTACCCAAGGTCACACAATAAGCTTTCTGTAGAATTACCACTGAAATCCACCTCCTGATTCTGAATCCAGTGATTTGTACCACCAGGTGTTTGATGGTGTTTATGGAATATGCATGTCACGAAGGATGGCTGGTGAAGGTTTTGTCCATAGAGAAAAGAATGTGTATAGAAGGAGTAATATCTTTACTCCCACCTCATGCGGATTTGTTGGTTTTTCCTTAAAAGGTATTGAGACATTCCCAGATTCCCAAGGTTAGCTCAGAGGACTAAAGGCTTAGTCTGTTGATGTCACTTTGTCACTACCTGAATAGAAAAGTTAGGGAAGGGTGGGCTCTCAGAAGTCTGGCTACTAGATCACAATGTGCAAGGCAAGAGAGCTTCACTCAGCTGGATCAATGTTTCTCGTTGTTAAGTATCTTTCTCCTGATGTAGCTAAGTAAACTTCCTTTTGTTAACTGTTGAATGACTTCTAGGCGTCTTCACTTTGTTCTAGTATCAAACCTAAACTAGAGGGGACACCGGACTGACTCAGGCCCAGTCCAGGACAACAAGTATTTGGTGAAGTTGTTTCTGGAGGTGATGATGATTTGAAATAGTGGGTTCTGGCTCTCCACTTCAGGCATTTGGTAACTGATTTTGATCCTGTCCTGAAAGAAAAGAAAAATAAAGACTTGCGGTCAGCTGCTGAGGTAGAACTAAGTGTGCACTCAAAAGGGCACCACCTGGCTGGCCAAAGTAGGTCCTCTGTGCTGGTGAGCAAGGCAAGGATTACTATAGGCCTCTAGGTGGGGAGGAAGGTAGCAGTAACCGCAGCAGCAGGAGCCTCCTGCTAGCTGCCTACCCCACCCCCACCCCCGGCCCAACATGACTGTGAATATGGCACTACTTTTAGTTTGCAATTTTCTTTCCTGCTCTAAGATGAATAAATTTTGGATAAAATGGTCTAGGTTACAGCTTGATATGGGACAGCTAGGTGGTGCAGTAGACAGTGCCAAGGTGATTCATCTTCCTGACTTCAAATCTGGCCTGAGACACTAGCTTTGTGACCCTTGGGTGAGTCACTTAGCCTTGTTTGCCTCAGTTTCCTCATCTATGAAATGAGCTGGAGATGGAAATGGCAAACTATTCCAGTATCTCTGCCAAGAAAAATCCAGATCGGGTCATGAAGAGTCAGACACAGTTGAAAAACAAGTGAACTACAAAAGCTTGGTAGGATGTTGGAAGGGCCACAGAATAACTAAAAGATCCAATGATAGAAATCTATGCTGGGAGTTTGTCATAATGGTAGTCCTAATAGGCAACCTTTGGTACATGGTCCAACGGCCATTCATATCCAGCAGCTGAGGCACTATTTCCAAACCAAAATCCCTTTTTCTTTACCAAATGTTAAGTGGGAAAGAAAGTTATCGAATCCCCGAATATGCTCTGAATCCAAGAGCTGGGATCTTCTATTCCACACCATCACAGACTTCCAGAAGCAGGCTTACCAAAAACACGTTCCCAGAATCTAACCCTGGATTAGTTTTGTCTTTTACTTTGAGAAGCAATGGATAGCTGGCTGGCTAGTTTAGGACTGGGGAGAAGAAAGGAGGTTAAATTTATACTTCAGACACTTACTAACCGTATAACCCTTGGCAAGCTATTTAGCCTCTCTAAACCTCACTTTGCTCTCTGTAAAATGGGGATAATAATAGCACCTATCTCACGGAGTTGTATTGTCAAATGAAATCATGTAAACCTTAATGCACCATATAAATGCTAGCTATTACTTTGCTGATTTGAGCTGTAAAGTTCCATCCCAGGTTGGTTTAGCATAATCCAATATGCTCAGGACAGAAATTCTGTTGCTTTAATTTTGTTGTTTAATATGACAGTGAGAAAAGAATTACTGCATATTGCACTTTATATATTCCATTTAAGGGGGTATGCTTTGGACTTCAGCAAAACTAAAGGTTAGAAGGGACAAGAGTCATAGAGATATTAAGGGGAAACCTTTACAAATGTAAAGGAAGCACTTCAAGCCTTAGAAAAGATCAGAGGCTTTAATAGTTCAACTGTGTATTAAAAGGCCTTAGAACACCAACAACCTCCTTACTTTGGCTATGGCTGCTCAACAGTATAAAGCTCCCCCAGGAAATGGAAAGGTGAGTGTTTGAACATAGTAAGCAGCAGTGATATTCATGCTGCAAATCCATGATGAACAAGGATGAACTGTCAAACAAAAGAGGCTAGACCTCCTCGCCCACCTCCTAACTGGAAGTCAGAAACCTCAGAGTCTGGGTTCTGAGGGAATCAGAGAGTAGAGGCTTCTGCCAATCCCAGGCTAAGTATTGTTGCCCTGGCTAAAGAGAGCACCCTAACAATCCAGGTGAAAGAAGCACCAGAATGAATACTCAGCACTCAGAACAGCACAGGCTGTTAAATTTTCAGTAGAACATTTATACCTTGGACATTGGCATGCTACAAAATTGGAACTTCATTTATTTTTTTATTATCTAGGTTTAAGAAAATGATGATGTTAATAATATTAATAATGAAGAAAATACATTGAGTGTTCAATACACATCATTTTCTCCCAGAGAACTGGCTATTAAATAGTTACCAATACATCCCTGTCCTGAAGGCTCTGTCTTGGGTCTTCTCCCACTATACTATTTTGATTGGTGATCTCATCAGCTCCCATAGATTGAATTGTCTTCTTTATTCAGATGATTAACAATCTATTTGACAATCCCTAAACTTCCTTCCACCCATTTGCTACCCCCATCCCGCCCTATAATTTTCTATCTCCAATGCCTATTGGATATTTCAAAACTGGATGTCTGAGACATCCTATGTTCAAAGCAGAACTCATTATCTCCCCCTCTGCCCTTGACTCTGCCTAACTTTCCTATTGCTGTGGAGGGTACCACCATCCTCCCACTCATCCAGACTCACAACCTAGGTGTCACTCCATACTCTCTTACCCTGTCCCATTCATTGCCATCATGTCCCATCACTTCTACCGTCATAACATCTCGTTTGTACCTCCTCCTCTCCTCTGAAAAGCAGGCCCTCATCATTTCATGCCTGGACTATTGCAATAGCCTGCTAGTTCCTAGACCAGGGGTGGAGAACTTGTGGCCTCAAGGCCATATATGGCCTTCTAGGTCCTTGGGTGCAGCCTTTTGACCGAGTCCAAGTTTTACAGAACAAATCCTTTTATTAAAGGGAGTTTGTTCTGTGAAGTTTGGAGTTAGTCAAAGGGCCACACTTGAGGACCTAGAGGGTCACATGTGGCCTTGAGACCTCATCCCTGTCTAGTCTCTCCCCACTTCAGTCCACTCTCCACTGAGTTGTCGAATTGATCTTCCTAAAGTGCAAGTCCAATCACATTATTCCCTTCCTCCTGCCATTCATTCAACTCCAGTGGCTCCCTGTTACACAAAGGAACAAATATAAATGTCTGGCTTTAAGCTCGTGACCTGATTCCTTCCTGTCTTTCCAGTCTTATTCCTTTATCACCACTCCCCTCTGCCCCCAACCCTATAGTCTACAATTTAGTGACACTGGCCTCCTTGCTGTTCCTTACACAAGCCACTCCATCAATCTCCCTATGGGAGTGCAGTCCCCCATGCCTGGAACTGTCTCCCTCCACCTTCTGCAAAAAAATTTTGTAGTCCTCCTTAACCTTGGTGCCTTCCCTCTGAGATTATCTCCCAGTTTTCATGTGCGCATATACATATGTATGTATGTGTGTGTGCACTCGTATATATGTATACACACACATAAACTGTATATGTGTATATATATTCACAAATATATATATATGTAATCTTATTTGTACGTAGTTGTTTGCATGTTATCTCCTTCACTGGACTGTGAGCTTCTGAAAAGCAGGGACTGTTTTTTGCCATTCTTTGTATCTCTAGTGCTTAGCATAGTGCAGTGGTTCTCAACCTTCCTAATGCCGCGACCCTTTAATACAGTTCCTCATGTTGTGGTGACCCCCAACCACAAAATTATTTTCGTTGCTGCTTCATAACTTGATTTTGCTACTGCTATGAATCGTAATGTAAATATCTGATATGCAGGATGCATTTTCATTGTTACAAATTGAATATAATTAAAGCATAGTGATTAATCACAAAAACAATATGTAATTATATATTGTGAAATATTTATTTCTAATTACAAATAAACGAAATTTTGTCTTGAAGCATGGTGTAGCATGGGTAACAGTCTTAATATAACAACAGTAAACTACATTGCTACATTTTGCGACAGTATGCGTAAAAAGCCAACATCAGTGCAAAGGTTGTGATTGCTTCTTTCTTACCAGATCAGCAATTCTCGGCGCAGTCTTTGCAAGAGCACAATGAAGATCATCTTCCACAACAAGTCTACTTCTATATTTAGACTTGATAACCAACATGCTGGAAAACCCTGTTTCACAAAGATATGTTGTTGGAAATGGAAGAAGGCGCAACACAGTCTCAGACAGAACAGGATATGACTGCAAATAGTTGATCCAGAATTTTGTAACTGGCATTGTAATCAGTTTTTGCTGCGTTGCTGTTAATAAGTTCAACAAACTCCTCTTGTGCTATCTCAGGAACATCTTCAACTTTGACTGTGAATGGGCTTCTGGCAAGTGCAAATGGGGTGTCACGTAGATTTGGAAAGTATGATCGAATTTCATCTGCAAGCATGTACAAGTATTCTTTCACAGAAATTCCCATCATAATCCTTTTGTCTGGTGCAATGTCATGTTCCTCAAAGAAAGCAGATAAGGTAGGCAACACGTAAATTTTATTTTCATCCAAATTTATTTTTGCCAAAGCTGAAGTTTCATTTGGAATGATCAGATCTTTTTAGACAAATGAAGGCATGTTGCATTGGTTCTTGCAGTGATTAACTCATTCAAGATGGCAAAGATGTCAACCAAGTAAGCTATTTTCTGCAGTTCACTTTTATTGCTGAAAAGTGCTGTGAACTGTGGTCTTGCTTTCTGATTAAAAAACATTTTGAGTTCTTTACAAAGCTCAAAAACATGTTTTAAAACTTTTCCTCTTGACAACCATCTCACTTCAGTGTGAAATAGCAGGGCATTGTTTGGCGCTTCCAACTCGTTGCACAGTTGCAAAATCAGTCGACTGTTTAAAGTGCTCACCTTTACAAAATTGACAGAACTTATGATGCTTTTCATTACTTCTTGTAATTCTTGTGGCAGTGTCTTTGTTGCTAATATTTGCCGATGAATCATACAGTGAGTTTCGATGACTTTTGGTGACTCATTCAGTATCAAATGTTGAAATCCAGATCAACATCCTAGCATAGCTGGAACACCATCTGTGCAAACACCACAAACCTTTTCTCAAGAGATCTTATACTCTCAGAAATGAGTCAACTGTGTCAAATACATCACGTGCAGTAGTTGTTGTTTCAAGAGGTTTGCAAAAAAGAAACTCATCTTTAAAGTTGCCATCATTCCTCATGTAAACCAGTAACTGTGAACAGTTTGCAATGTCTGTAGATTCATCAAGCTAGATACTAAATATTGGAAGTGGAGCAGATTTAATTTCCTGGATTACCTGATCAAGAATATCAGCAGACATGTCATCTGTTCTTCTGCAGACAGTGGCGTTAGATAAGGAAATTGCACTCAATTTCGTAACAAATTCATCTCTGATCATAACTCGAACAATGTCTTTGGCTGCTGGCAATAGTAAATCCTCAGCAATGGTATGAGGTTACATAGCTCTGGTGATTCTGAGGGCCACCAAATATGAAGCTTCAATGGCTGCTACGTTTTGTTTGTGGTACTTGCCACCAGTGTCAAGTTTGGCTTTCTTGAGTCCATCAGCTTTGCTTCTAAAATAGTTGGTATCCTTGCTGGCAAAGCTCGGATGCTTGCTATCAAAATGGCGTTTCAGTTTGTTTGGCTTCATAGATTCGGCTGATAGAACTTCACAACAAATAACACATTGTGGTTTCTTAACTCCTGCTGTAATTATTGAGGTAAAACCATACTGTAAAAAATCCTCACTGTTATTTTTTTTTCTTAACGTTCTTCTCTACACAATCCATTGTCATGGGATGGTTTGCTAATGAAAATAATATATAACAATAGCTTTAATAATACAAAAGATGATACATGGCATATAGTTGTCAATACAGTTCATCAATGTTTCCTATGATTTACCATTCTGTGTTTTTTTTTTACATACCTGTTACTATCACAAGGGGGCAGTATTCACATCAACCACAGCTGAACATTAAAAGATCAATCAGCATCCAGATTAAGTTCCCATGGTACAGATATTTTTTTTTTTGCAGTAGTTGATGATTTTACATTTACTCAGTAATTATAATTCCTGGTGTCATTTTGCCTCCAACACTGCTGCTTTCAACACAGCAGCTGCTCTCTACACGTGTGACTGGTCCGCATAAGTACATTATGGCGCCAACTCTGCCACATACACTATATTTGTACGGGGTGTATGTGATGGTGTTGGCACGATGATGTCATCAAGCCAGGTACTCGTATGTGGGTGTATCTGCATGTGGGCAGACCCGCCTAGAGACAGATAGAAGAGCGGTGTCTCGATTCCTAAGACCATCAGAAATACGTGTTTTCCGACGGTCTTAGGCGACCCCTGTGAAAGGGTCGTTCGACCCCCAAAGGGGTCACAATTCACAGGTTGAGAACCGCTGGCATAGTGTCTGGCACAAAGCAGGTGATTAATAAATGCTTACTTTTCAGTCATATCAGATCATTGGTAGATTATTGGTATTGATACTAGAACTGGAATTTAAACACCACCTCAAAGGACCAAGCTGAATCTGGTGATGCAGTGCATTAAAAAAAAAAATCTGTCAAAGAAAATAGAAAGTAGGATGAAAATTTTTATTTCAAAGTAAAATCTTAATTTTTTTTTTATTTGCATCAATTGTGCCTCGTCCTTCTAGTGTGAAAGATGTTGTGAAGTTTAGGAACTTTCTGGTCAGGAAGCACTCTGGGATTACTGAACATGCAAGTCAGCCTATTTTCTTTCTCATATTAAATTTGGGGCCTGTTTCATTAGCCATCTACAGTGTCTGTTCATGACATATATAATGATTAACTTAACGGATCTGGAGGGGTGTTGGTTTAATATCAGAAGAACTTGGGATAGCTTTAAAAAAATAAAGATTTTTTTATAGAATAAGTGGCTTGGCAAAGAAACACTGACTAAATTACTTCTATATGGGACAAAAAACTAACAAGACAAAAACATCATTCCTTTTATATCCAGAATATGTAGAAGAGTCAGAGGACCTAGATTAAAATTCTATATTTGACATTTATCTACAGTCATCTTGGACAACCAACCCCCTTGGTTTCTCTAGATCATGAGTTTGCTCAGTCCTCTTAAATGAGGATATTACTTACAACTACCCACTTCAGTGATGAGAGGATCAAATTTGTGCAAAACTTTTAGTAAAGCTTAAAGTTCTATACTAAGGTGGCATTATTATCCAAATGTGTCCTATCCTTCAAAGTAGTCATTTTGACAAGCTATACAATTATGCTGATACCACTCCTCAGAATATTTCTACAAATCCTCTTTTGGCCTTTTAGAGCCACTTCATGAATAATATGTGAATATCATGTTATATTTAAATTTTCTTTTCTTTTCACCAAAACTGTTAATAACCTACTTCATTTACCAGGCTTGGTACTTCGTGCCTTTTGCTTTTTTTCACTAAAAAATCATGTCCGCCATAAAAGGATTCATTTGCCACTACTGCAATTGTTTATTTGGTTTTTTTTTTTTTTTTGGAAGGGGGAATACAGGTGTATCAGCAATGCAGTATTCACAATGCCTACAGTAACTATAAATATGCTGATATAGTTATTAATCACAAAATAGAACAGGCTCTCTACATAAGAAATATAGATAGTGCATTCATTTAAATACCAGAAGACTGAGTC
>JAQQSV010010735.1:0-13191 GCA_028646515.1 Pseudochirops corinnae | reverse complement strand
CTCATAATCGAAACAAAGTAAAAAAAATTGGTTGGGAATAAAAAATATATATATTCCAGACAAAAATCAAAGTATATTAATAATAAATTCATTCCTTATTTGTGCTGATGGTGGGAACTTTGTTAATTATAAGGACATTATACACAGGTAACATTATACACAGAAATGTAGAAATGCAATAACACACTCAATCTCCCTGAAAATAATTCAGAAGACAACTACTATTTCATTAATATTCAAAGTTATTTAAATAAGACAATCCTCAATTAAAAGCATGAGCACAGTTTCTAGCAGTAGTATTCTCCAATCCTACCAAGTCTGTAAGAAGTGATAGGCAAACAACAAAGCACTAAACCATGCCTCAACAAACAGCTCTCTGGAATAGAAAATTATATTAATCTGACAGATAGTGAAGGTTCGTACTATCCTCTAATGATAAAAAAAATATAAATCTTTTTACATTTTATGTCCATGGAGATTGTACAGTATGTTTGAAATGGTTACATAAAATTTATCATTATCCTATCCTACACAACTTCTCACTGAAGTTTTGAGCTTAAGTGTGTAGCATGTTCTGACTAAACAGAAAGGTCTACTGTCAGATGGTACTTTATATTAATATGAATTTTTATATTTACTAAGGTACAGTATATTCTTTTTAACTCTTCAAGCTGTTGCTAGTTCTATTCAAGACAGCACTGCAATTTAATGAATGATTCATCTGGTCATACCACAAAACTATTAAATATTATATAAGTTAAAAAAAAGAAAAAAAGAAAAGTACTTCCTGTGACAAAGGCTAGTTAAGACTTACCTCAGTTTTTTTACTAAGGTGATCTGTAAAAGAAAAAGAAAAAAGATAATAATTCCCTAAATAAAAGGAAACATTTACAATTTAAACATTAAATGGTTTCCAAATTAGAGAGAAATTAACATCGCATAGGTTTAGTCAGAAAAAGTGACTTTCCTACCTATCTAGAAACATTACCAAAGACATCTAGAGACACACCAAAATTTGGCATTTGCTCCCTTCTGTTGTTGTTCCATTGTTTCAGTCATGTCCAACTCCTTGTGATCCCACTTAGGGTTTTCTTCGCAGAGATAACTGGAGTGATTTGCCATTTCCTTCTCCAGCTCATTTCACAGATGAGGAAACTGAAGCAAACAGGATTAAGTGACTTGCCCAGGGTTACACTGTTAGTGTCTGAGGCCAAATTTGAACTCAGATCTTCCTGACTCCAAGGCTGGTGCACTATTCCCTGCACCACCTAGCTATCCCTCCACTTTGAAATATATCCAAAACTGCACTCCTCTTTCTCCTACGACTTGGATTTCTCTTCCTTTATCTTCCTTCATTTTGTTGAAAGCACTACTACTCGTAAGTCCATCAAGCTCAAGGTTTCAATGACAGGTGATGTTTCCTTCTCCCTCTTTTCCTTATATCCAGTTTATAAACTTATCTTCCATGGACTTTGTTGTAGTCAAACTGAATTCACTAAGTACCTTCTCCCACCTTCATACATATAGCCAAGATAGTCCTCATTCCTGGAACAGACTCCTTTCACATCTGCCTACTGAAATTCCTTTCCTTCAGGTCCTTATCAGGTGCCACCTTCTCTACTAACACTTCTTGGATCAAGTTATCTTTCACAGTCAATGTTTAAAAAACAAACAAACAACAAAACAATACTCTATCTAGGTTCCCTCTCTTTACCTTTATCTTAATATGTTCTATGTCATCCTTACTGGAAGACATCATAGACCATGTTTTTCCTCTTTGTATCCTCAGTATCTAACGCACTAGTTTCTTGATAAATGTTTGTTGAATTGAATTAATATAGGGTTTGATCTTAAACAGGTTTTTTAAGACATTTCACTTTTTGTATTTTCTCGAGACACATTATTAATTTTTTAAACAAACGTTCCCCCCTCTTCAAATCAATTAAAATTTTTTTAAATAAAAAAACTAGTAATTACATATTTCGGTGTACTACATGCCAGGCACTGTGCCAAGAGATTTACAATTGATCTGCACAACTACTCTGGGAGGTAGGTACTATTATTAACCCCATTTTACAGATGAGGAAACCAAAATAAACAAACAAAAAAAAAGCTTAAGTAACTTGCCCAGGGTCACACAGCTATTAAGTGTCTGAAGTTGCATTTGAACTCAGGTCTTCCTAACTCTAGGCCTGGCAGTATATCCACTTCTCTACCAGCTGCAGAAATATAGCTAATGTTATGAGAGAAGCAACATGGCATAGTAGAGAACTGGTCTACTCATCATCAAAGACTTCAAAAGTCCCACCTCTGACACATACCTAACACATACTGGCTACAGGAACCTGGGAATGAATGTCAGTTAACCACTGAATAACCCAAGTAAGTCTCTAATTCTATAAGGTGTAGAATATTTGCTGAAATGGGTTTCCTCACCAGGAGTTCCCTACACCCAATGAAATCACAGGTCTACCCCCCCCAAACACCTCTACACTGCATTGTACTATTAGAAAATGAAAAAGTCAGAAAAATCAAACCACAGCTTTTGTCAACTCCCCCCAAGAGTCAACTATCAATAGCTATATTACCAAACTGTTAAAGAGTTTTCAAAAATCCTTTTTTTATTCACTAATATCATTGGGATAAAGTTCCAGAAAGTTCAAAATACTGATTTTGTGCTCAAATCTTAAAATTAATGAATTTACAGATAAAATGAAAATATGGACTAATGACTTTACAGAATAAAAAAATAATTATGGGGCAGCTAGGTGGTGCAGAGCACCGGCCCTGGAGTCAGGAGGACCTGAGTTCAAATCCAGTCTCAGACACTTAACACTTACTAGTTGTGTGACCTTGGGCAAGTCACTTAACCCCAATTGCCCTGCCACCCTTCATTAGGTGCTACAGTACAGCAATCCTGTTCAGAATCTGAGACATTATAGCACCTGATACTACAAGTCGTAGAGCACAGGTCAATCTGCCTTAACAGGAGTTTCCTTCTAAGTAGGTATTCTGTATACCAATAAAATCACAGATCCAGACCAAAAAAAATAAAGCAAATGCAGAAATTAATTACACAATACACAATCTCTAAAGAACCCTACTGGCTATCTATTCTATCCCATAATTATAAGAATTTATTTCTAAATTACCACCACTAGCAGGTTTATCTAGTCTCAACTCTGCTTCTCCCCCTTTCCCCTTGAAAATAAATGTCCCAAGGAAACTAATTTTGTTTTGTACTACTGGATAGCTAACAATTAGGAAGTTTTTTATTAAAAAAAAATCACCCTAAATTTGTCTTTCTACAACTTCCACTCATTGCCCCTCGCTCTGCTTTTTGAACAGGAAAAGGAGAAAGCAAAAAAAAAAAAAATCTAATCCTTCTTTCTCTTGATAGCTTTCAAAAATTTAGAGATTACCAATTTATGTCCTCCACCAAAGTGATCTCTTTTCTGGGCAAACTATCCTAGGTCCTTCAACTTATCCTCACATGGAATAGTCTTCTGTGCCCTCTATCCTGGTTGCCCTTTTCTAGAATTATTCTCACCTATGTCCTTCTTAAAACCAGCACCATATGATGGATTCAAGTTACAGAATGAGACAGGTGTTTTTGGACATAGCAAAGCTGTGCATTTGCTTTGCTTGACTGTGTTTGTTTACAAGAACTTTCTTTTTCACCAGAGTTAGAATGGTTATTAAACAAAAAAAAGAGGATCATAGAAGTATTCAAAAATGAGCTGAAGAGAAGTTCTGAAAATAAACAGTATCTCCTCCTTTATGCTAATTATCTAATGAAGAGGTGGTATTCGTGCAAAGGCTATCCCATCTTTATGTATCCTTGACCCCATCTCTTTCCATCTTCTCTAGTGATCTGCATCTGTTACTCCAATTCTCTATGTACTAGTTCTTCCACACTGCTCACTAACATGCCAAATTCCTCATCCTTAAAAAAACAACAAAAAAACCTTTATTGGTTCCTATTTCCACTTTCTGCTGTGCCCACTTGATCTATAGCCTAAGGTGTTAGAAAGAACAAGACCTTCTGAATTTTCCCCTTCCATCTCCTGCTACATGTGTCCTGAAAGAAAACTGCTTAAGGCCTGAGGAGTAACTTCCATTTGTTGGAATGCACAAGGCAACTTCCACTTCCTAGAACCTCCACTGAAGAGTGGCAACCTTCCCTTTCATCTAAGGCCTTCCATCTCCTTCTGTAACTGTCACTTGAGTGAAGAGAAAGAGGAAAGTCAGTGAAGAGAGGACTTCCATCTTCTGCTGCATAGTTCTTTGCCTAATTTCCAGTCTTCAGAGGAAGAGCAGAGAAAGGGGCCTCCCAGCTGATGATCTATGTGCCTTCCATCTTATGTTCCATTTATCTCCCAGTCCAATCTGGGAGTCTCCTGAGGAGTGGTGACTTGTGATTCTATGAAGAACCATCTCACACCTAGTAAACCCTATACATCCCAGTGATTCTGAATTCCTATAGGTCATCCCCTACCAATCAAGACCTTATTCTTAGTCCTTGCAACCCTTCTACCCTAAAGTTCCTTTGGTAAAGATGATTCTGCTTGGTATTTTTGCTGTACGGGACATAGATTCTGTTCTCATAATTCTGATTTCTCTTTTAAACTACTCAGGAATAGCATGTTGTGGCTCCATGTTCTCTTCATGTTACACAGGGTCTTCTCTCTTCAAGTGTTGGATCATTTTTCTTGATTTTGCAGTATTTATTCATAGATGCTTGAATTTGTTTACTGAGTCTGGAGGCCATAATTCCTTCCATTTTTACTGTTTTTCCTGCTGATTTATCTGTTTACATATGCAAGATCTTCCTAAAATCTTTCAGTCTGTCCCCCCTCGCCCCCTTTTATTTTCCTCATCACTCACTTTCTGACTTCCTCTGGTAGTAGTTTTCTTGTGGGCAAGAAAGTGAATCCTCCCACATTAGGCAATTCACAATTCACCCACCAAGGTGTGTACCCTAAATGAGTTGTAGGTGGTCAGAACTGGCCCCAGCTGGATGCTGAGTTCTTTCTCTCAAGCTTGGTGAAGAGCTATAGTGGCTCATGTGGGTGATGGTTTGTCCTGTTAAGCTGTCCCACTCCCTATGTTTCTCAATTTTCTCATCAGGCACCAGCAGATCAGAGCCTGATATCCCAGGCACTGATAGTACCTTACAATGTACAGTTCCAATATTTTAATTTTTTACTTCCTAGTCCACAGATTCTAAAATCCAGGGACACTGGCCTTCTTGATGTTCCTTACCCATCTCATAACTGCGTACCTTTTCAATGTCTGTCCCCCATACCTGGAATGCTCTTTCTCCTCTCCTCTGCTTCCTGGAATTTTTTACTTCCTTTAAGACTCAGCTCAAACCCCACTTTTTCCAAGGGGCCTTTTTTAGTCTTCCTTCGTCCCTCACCTTCAGCTAGTGCCTTCCCTCTGGGATTACCTATTTACACTGTATGTCTTATAAGTACATAGCAGTTTACATGTTGTTTTCTCCTTTAGAATATGAGGTTCCTCAGAACAAGGACCCTACTTTTTACTTTATTTACACTATCAGCACTTATTATAGTGCCTGGCACAAAGTAAACATCTTGTAAATGCTTGTTAATTGGTTGAAGCAAATAGGTGGTAATGACCTCTTTCACCTATCTTAAAATACATATAAAACTTTGCTTTATGGTTCTCAAATGAATTTATCACATAATATTGTGTAGCTTACTGCTCTGTGCTGGTTTCTTATTGTCAGATTATAAGCCCCTTGAGGGCTGAGATTCTGTCTTTATGTGATTTTTTTACCTTCCTCAGCACTTAAGCAGAGTGCTCTCAGCAAATAATGCTTTTCACTAGAAGTCTGGTATGTTATGGAATATCTTACATTTTCCCCCTGAGTTTACTGCTGATATTATAAGCAAGGCCAGAACAAATACTTGTGTGACAGACTAGGTTAATAGGAGATAAATAAATTTCTCTATTTATAAATACAACACTAGCATCTATTTCATGCTCGGCTTACCACTTCCTATATTAAAAATAATGTGGTTTTTTTGGTTTGACTTGAAAACCACAGTGGGTGATATAATTACCCTCTGTACACACTAGCCAAAAGTTAAACACTATTAAGGAGGTATATGATAAGAAACTTTTTTTTTAGTGAGTTCTACTCTAAAACTAGCTATTTTAGTATGTTCTATCCTAAGACAACTTGTGGAAGAAGTTGATAAATAATAGATGAAGCATTTAACAATTGTTTTGGGCTAGTGCAACATATTTGAATATGAAAAAATAAACATCTCAAGATTACATTTTATAAACACATTATTCAATTTCATTTAATAATGCTTATATAAGAGGGCAGATCAAAGAATTACAGAAAATACTGCTATGTATTAAAACATTCTGTTTTTAAATAAGTATTAAAAATTATTTAAATACTTTAATATGGAAAACGATTTTTTAAAATGAAGTAGTTCATATGGAAACAAAATTCATATTTTGGAGAAATCCAGGAGAGTATTTAAAACAAACTGTCACAGAAGAAACTAAAAAGACCAAGACTTGCAGTGCTGAATATTTAGAATGTTTAATTCACATAAAACAAGGCATACCTATATTTGCTTCTGACTGAAAGTCTTTCAGCGACACTGTGAGTGGTTTGTCTTTCCCCTGATGAGTCTTTCTTTTTTCTTTTTTGTTCATACCTTTTGATTGAGGTGAAGCATTTTCAACGTTTTCATATTCCTGAGATGGATTAAGCACAAAAACAACTGCACTAATTTTACTTTCTGAATTCACTTCATCAATTTGTAATCAGGTTATCATTAAAGTTTTATAGTTCCCAAGAGAAAGAAAAGTACTATAAGATAAATTTTACCTTGGGCTTAACTAACTGAAGAATGACTTTCCTTATTCCAATACCTGATGTTATTTTTTTTAATACACTGGCTGGAAAAAAAAAATGTATCCTCCAAAATTACAAAGATATTTGTCATAAAAGAATACCAGGCTGACAGCTTGAATTATTCACTGATTTCTTCAATATCAAGATAAAGTGAGGAAGGCAAGAGAACAATTTACACAATGACTATAATAATGTAAAGAACAACAATTTCAAAAGAATACTGGCCTTTGATCAATATAATAACCAATCATGATTTCAGAAGGCTAATGATGATGAAGCATACCATTCATCTCCTGGAAGAAATGTGATGGACAAGGAGCACAGAATGAGACACACAATTTTTTTTTTAAAGCTATTTGGGTTAAATGACTTGCCCAAAGTCACAAGTGTCTGAGGTCAGATTTGAACTTGTGTCCTTCTGACTCCAGGGCTGGTGCTCTATCCACTGTGCCACCTAGCTACCCCAAGACATACATTATCAAACATCACTTAGCCTGACTACACTTACTTGTTATGGGTAAAAGCTCCTTTTGGGGGAGATGGGTGAATTAATGGGCAGTGACAGAGATGCAAAAAAAAAAAACAACAGGGAAGAGCATCAATAAAACATTAAAAATACAAATAAGAAAAGTAAAAAGTTCAGAGGGGAACACCAAAAAAACAGTTTTATTACAACATTATATTTAATAAACATTATTTAAAAACCTCAAACCGTGTTAATAAAACTTGTTTCTTATACAATCTTTGTTTCTCATTGTATGTGGAAAAGTTCATGTTTGTGGATACTTACTAAGTTTGTAATAAAAAAGAAGTTTAAATTTAAAAATAAAATAAAACCAAAAAATCAAGGAAGGCCTCCAACATGTTGGACAGACCCTTTGTAGTAAACTTATGGAAGGATATGGAGAAGACACATAGGATGAGTAAGCATAGATGGACTGTGATCTGTACTGTATAAGGGAATATCCAAATCAATAAAATACAGATGCATTTTTATAGTAAGTTCTATACAATTAATGGCTGAATCTTCTGAACTAGTTGTTGCTTAAACAGGTGCCTTCCTTACTGTTATCTTATCAATCGTAATTCACTGTCACCAATAAATGAGACCCTTAGTACAAATACTACAAACACTGAATCTGAATACTGGGTCTACAATTCTATCATGAAAATGAGTTAGGAAGACCATATTTTATAAATTCATTTACTCACTAGTATATTAAATACATACACACACACATAAACATACATACACATATGACACAGCTGAGGCTTCAGCTTTAAGGTTTAGTTATTTATCTAAAAGTAAGAAATCAATATTCTATGATATTCTATTTCTTAATTGGAGTTAGAAGCTTTTCAGGGAAACCTGAGTCTACTTAGGTAATTGAATCGGGATAGTTGCTTACTCACGTTATTTTAGCAAATGTTTCATAGATCTGAATACCAAAGTTACAAGAAGCATTACAGTGAAGATATTTAGTAGGACAACAAAGGACAGAAAAATGAAAGAAATATTTTCTTTTTTAACAAATTTCATTTTTACTACTAGTTTTAACATTTTTCTCTAAAATGCCAAAGATAAAAATCATCTATATTGAACTTCATTTCCTTTCTTTTCCTAGCCTTGGATACAAGGATGAATGGACAGTTAAATGGATTTTTTTTTTAAACAAAATTAAGTAAGAAGCAGAGCAAGCAGCAAAGGCCCCCCTAAGCCATTAGGAGGTTAGCTTGTATTCAGAGAAAAACTTATAGAGGTTACCCTCAAAAAAAGTCTAGAAAAAATTAAATCAATTTAATAAGAGAAATGAACACTTTTTTCCTAGTTTAAAGCAAAGCTGCTCAGTAATAATCTTCTTTTTAAAACTACTTCTGCACACACCAAAAGCTTCTTCAAAAAAAAATTTGCTCTAAGAAGCATGTCTGCAGTGTCTAATATTAAAGATCAGTGACAGTTATAAATTTTGTGCCCCAAAGGCAAAAGTGTCAGAAATGGTTTCTTTTGCCCTTTGTTAATTGCAAATTAAAGGGCTCGCCAGCAGAGAGGGGTTCCCTCTTTTCTGAAGTCCTTATATTGAAACACGATGTCCAGCATTTGTATCTTTGTTTAAAAATACAGACAAAAAGTTTTTTTAAACGTACGTTATTTACTTTCTTCATTTAACAGCACTGAAAAAGACAATGCTCAATTTATCCTTCTTTCATTCTCTCTAAAAATGTTAGGAGGAATAACAATATCTACAACAGTTTGCTATAAAAGAATTTACTCAAAATTTTAAAGTTCAACTTAATATTTGAGAACTGGATGGTCAAAGCTTTAATATTAGACAAACATTTCTAAAATCTGCAGCTCAACGAATATAAATACCTTTTTGTGTTCTTCGTATTCTAGTTTGCTTAGTAACAACGCCTTTTCAAGATCAGCTTCAAACATTTCCGATGTCAACTGAGGGTAAGGAAAGAGAGACTTATGATAAAGTCAAATGTCAACAGTAACATCATAAATCGTACAATACATCCAAGGTATATGTACAATATACAATACTGTGTAGAATGTAACAAATGCCCAGGTAAATTCAACACTTATTCAATGCTTACAATTTGCATGGCACTATAATAAATGTGTAAAAACGGTAAATGTGTGCAAGATTAGGAAGCACATAGGTTAAGCATAAAGGGAGAAAAAAATCAGAGAACAGAGAATTCCAAGAGGATTATACTAATTAATCAATGTGATTAAAATACAAGTAGCTTTTTAGCAAAGAAAACTGATCAAGGAAAAAAATCTTCTAGATTTGGTATCTGCTTTCTTCCCTTGGCTATATAATTTGCTATATATTCCTGACCTCATTATTAAATTTAAAACAATAAACCAGGAAGCCTAAAAATAAGCCCTTTGTTCAAGGCAAGGATGATTAAGTTATATGACACAGGCAGAGGGGAAAACAACCTGCCTATGGCCTAATTAATCTGTGACCTGGGCAGGTCATTTCACTTCTCTCAGTTTGTTTCCTCACCTGAATGAAATGACCTCTCACACCTTTCCTGGCCCTAAATTTATGATATGCATAGCATATTATTTCAAAGGACCTGCAATTTAATAATTATAGATATTTTATCTACAGATACAGATCACAACTCCACTACATCCTAATACTGTCTCTTGCCATTTACTAAAGGAAAAAAAAACAAATCAGTAATCACCCCTTTGGTGATAACCCCATGACAAACTAGGTATCATTCTAGTTACATCCTACTTAAGTGCAGGAGTAAATCAAGCAATAGGCACATCTCTGTGGGACTGTATTTTCTAGAAACTATAATTTACTAGCATAGACTTTGACAATGATTAGTCCCTTTTTACACCCATGACAAGACATAAGAGTAAGACCATAGTGGAGGATATAAAGGAATGCTTAAAATAATTCAAGAGAGCAGTTTTTATCATGATGAACAATTATATGGTCCACAGTATTTATCATAGGCACAGAAATATTTAAGGAACATACTTAATACTGCAAGTCATTCTCTCATACTACCTCTAGATTTCCTTAGTACTCACTATCTTGACTTTTTATACTCTTTACCAAAACCCTGCATGGTAATCCCAACTCTTCTCCTGATTATCTGTGTAGCCGTGGCCAAGTCCCAACCTCTGGGTCTTAGTTTTTTTATCCCTAAAATGAGAAGTTTGGACCAAATGATTTCTAGTGCCCTTTTGTAGCTCTATCACCTGTGATTAACTTGCCAGATTGTTGCCAAACATATTTCTACAATTCTTTAAAGATTTCAAAGTAACTTTTTCATAATAACCTTGTGAAGTAGGGGATGTAATAATGATCACCACTCTTTACAAAGAAACTGAGACTCAGAGGGTTAAAATTACCTACCCAACATCACAAAGCTTTATAAAATGCCAGTCAGGATCTCAATCTAGTTCTGCTGAGTCCAAGCTAAGCACTTTCACCACTCCATCATAGCTGCCTCCTTCATAAAGCCTTCTGTATCACAGCAAATTTCTGAGTATATACTGCCTCATTACCCTTAACTCCAGAAATTAACTCTCCCTCAAAACAAAGAAAAAGTTAAATGAAAGTAATCCATATATTCTGACAACATATGCAATATTCTGTCCTCCTTAGTCCTTGCCTCTCTGAGGAAAGGAGATATTTTATTAATTGTTCTCTCTGAATCAGTATCAGATTGTATCATTACTCACTTTGGTTTCTTTTGAGTGTTTTTTTTTTTCCATTTCTATTCCATTAGTCATTGCGTATATTGTTCTGTGAGTTTTGCCTTTATTTTCCTGTTATCAGTTCACACAGAACTTTCCTCGTTTCTCTAAAATTCTTCTTATTCATCGTTTTACACTGTTTCACTATTTTATACTGTATACATTGTTTTATATTATAGCACAGTCAACTAGTTTGTTCGGTTATTCCCAAATTAATAGGCACCTACTGTTTCCAGTTCTTTTCTATCACAAAAAGTATAATGAATATTGTGGCATAATGGATCTTTCCTACTGTCTTTGATATATCCTTTGCGTACATGCCCACTAGTGAACAAATCGCTGGGTGAAAGAGTATGAACCCTTTGTGATTTTTCTTAAATAGCTCCAAACTCTTCCCCAAAATAGTAAGCCCAATTTTAGCTTTAGCCGTATATTAATATACATTCCCACAGCCGTTCCAACACTCTTTCTGGTTCTTTCCAGCTTTGCCAATTCGCTGGTTGTGAGGTTAAACTTGAGGACGTCCATTTCTTATTATTAGGGATTTGGAGCATGTTGTCATAAGGTCATTAATAATTTGCAACAATTCTTTTGAAAACTGCTCATGTCCTCTGACCTTTTTGAATGGCTCTTAATCTTCTCTATCTGTACCAATATTTTGGATACCAGACTTAGTACTGATATTTAATGCAAAGATTCAAACCACCCATTTCAGTTGATAGTTTCTCTCCTTATTCTATCTATACTGCTTTCATTAATTTTAAAAAAAAAGCTTTTTAAAAAACTAAAATTATCTACTTTGTATTTTATTCAAAATTTTATTATCGCAATTGGTTACAAATTCTACCCCAAACTACAGTTGTAAAAGGTAGCTCTCCTTGAGTTCTCTATTTTAAAAAAATATGATGTAACCATTATTCAGGTTGTACTCTCTTGTGGAGCTTGTTATGATACATGGTATAAGATGCTGGTCTAAACCTAATTTCTGTTAAATTGCTTTCAGTTTTCCTAGCAGCTTCTGTCAAACAGGAGTTTCTGGGTCTACATCCTCTCTCTACCCCAAAATTAAATATTCTTAGGTTTAGGAAACACTAGACTTCTATTCTTAATTGCTTCTGGTTCTTATTTATCTAGTCTGCTCCACTGATCTACTTTTCTATTTTTTAAACTAGTACTAAATGGCTTTGATTACAACTTCAAAATTACCCCTTTCTCATTCCTCATTATCAATGATAATTTGCAGCATTTAACACTGTTGATGTATAAAATTAAAACTGCTTCCACTCATGCACTGAGATATGGGGAAATATTGGGAATTTGAGAAATTCTTTTTATTAAAAAATAAATTAATTAACTTATTACTTTTTTGTTTACATCATTCACTTCCAGGAGATTTTGAGTTACAAATTTTCTCCCCATCTTTCCCCTACCCAACACCTCAAAACAGCCATCCCACTGTATAAGCCCTCCCCCAATCTGCTCTCTCCTATGTCCTCCCCCTCACTGCTCTGACTTTCCAGTAGGGCAGGATGGATCTCCCTACCACAGTGCCTGTGTATCTTAATTCCCAGTTGGATTTAGTTAATAATAATAATTATTATTATTACATATAAACACATATATATTTTAAACATTCGATTATACAACTTTAAATTCTAGATTCTTTCCCTTCCTCCCTTGTTACCCATCCCCACTGGAAGGACAAGCAATTAAATACAGGCTGTATATGGGTAATTACGCAGAACCTCTCCACAGTGGGCATATTGTAACAGACTGATTATATGTCCCTCCTTGTTCTATTCTCTACCCTGTCCCTGACCCTGTCCCTTTACAGAAGTGCGTACTTCCAGCAACCCTCCCCCCCACCCTACCTTCCTCTCCATCATGCCACCTCTAATCCCCATCCCCCCTACTCTCCTGTGTGGCAAGATACCCAGTTTAGAGTTTATGTCATTCCTTCCCTAAGCCAAATTCAATGAGAGTAAGGTTGACCCTTTCCCTTTTGCCTTTCTGTTCTTCCCCTCCATTGTAACAATTATGCCTTGCC
>JAQQSV010010734.1:0-13191 GCA_028646515.1 Pseudochirops corinnae | reverse complement strand
ATGGTTCCTCGTAGCCGAGCTGACTTTAGTGGGAAGTATCCTTGTGTGCGTTTTGGAGTTCTAGGATTGGTTTAGAGTCCTATTTCATGGGTATTTTGGGGTGGCTATGTGAGAGCTACGATATGTTGCTGCTGCTGCGCCGCCATCTTGGCTCCGCCCCCGTGAATCAGATTTCTCATTCCCCCTCTCCCCAGTGGAACTGATTATTTGCATTTCAAAATTAATTTTAAAATGTAAAAATACTAGAAGAAAACTATTTTAGTCTGATAATAAGCAGAGAAATCATGGAACTTTAGAACTGTAAAAGACCCATTTGGGGCAGATTAATTTTTGGATTTGGAGGCAGGATAGATCTGAATTCAAATCTTATCTCTGATACTTTATAGCTGTGAGACTATGGACAGATCACCTTTACTTCTCTGAGCCTAATTCCCCATTTGGAAAATGGAGATAGCAATACCAGTAGGTAATATAGGATCATCTATCTAGACCTAGGCAGAACATTAAGAGACCATGTGGCCCAACTTCTTCCTTTTACAGTTTAGGGAAGGAAGATTGACTGATTCGCCCCAAGGTCACACAGGTAATAAGAATCACAGGCAGGTTGTCATGAGGCTCAAATGATATTATGTGTATAAAATGCACTGCAGATTTCCAAGCCTACATAAACATCAGTTATTATGATTAACTGTTGGGTATTTACTTGATCAGTGAGGAAAATGTGAGTTAGGTTAATTGACTCACCCATAGCCCCTCAGCTGATTCATTGAAGGGTCCAAAGTAGAACCTCAGTCTCCTTCCTCTCATTTTAGTTTTCTTTAATACCCAGGGGAAAAAAGATTTTAAAAACAAGAATTCTCTAGTTTCTTCCCAAGTCTAAGTCTATGATCCTAATTGCCCGAGCGGCTAAATCCCAGGAGGGTTTAAACTAAGGCATCTCACTATCATATTTAGATGATGCTTGAATGTAAGAGACAGCTAGCAACTCAACCAACCATGAAACACCCTGCAGCCTCACCAGCCAGCTGTCTCCTTGGTCCAGGTTTTGCACAAGAAGACATCTCCATAGTTGACTCTTTAGAGCAAGGCCTGGTAAGATAAATTGGAAATTGGTATTGGGAAACCTAACCCAAAAGGAAGTCAAGTATCCAGGGAAGGAAAAAAAAAAACCAAGACGAATCTTTTTAAGTTTTTTAAAGTGTTATTGATGTGTTTTGATTTTAGATTAAAAATATTTCCAGATTTTGCCTATTTTGTGGACAGTTCTCTTGTAACAAAGTAAAAGTTATATGTATGATATAGTGAAGTCATCTGAAAGCATATGAAACATCTCACATCTGTGGCATCCTCCCTACTGATTTTTTTAATTGAAAGAAATCTATTTTCTCTCCCTCCCATCCCTACCCCATTGACAAGACCTTGGAGAACCCAGGGTCACCTCTGAGCCATGTCCATCTTTGAAAACAACTTTGGTGGAGAAAAGACTTAGCTCCCTGAAGTACTTATTTTCACTCATCCCTCATGGGAAGGGCGAAGTGGACCATATTTTATTTTGTACTGGGCACTCTTCCTAGATGTTCAGGCAGCTGTCCTTATGGGTAGCCTGACAAATTAGCCTGCCACCTCTCCATCTCAGGAACAATCATTGGTTAACCAATTATTCTGGTAACTATATTTCTTTTAATGAAGAGAACAAAGTGAATCGCCTCATTGGAAATCACTGCCTAAATTGTCAAAGCGTTTATTACCATTGCCTGTGGGTTCTTCCAAACTCATGCAGATTTTACACAGAGGTTATTGTGATTATTTAATGTAGATATTTAGGGCATGTAGAGATTTTAATGATTGCTCAGGTTGACTAGAGTATTGTTAGTATATATACTATTAGTATAATCCCATAATCTCCCCAGGACTAGATTACCATTCCTAGTAATAGCTCATGTTCAACTAGTATTTAAGACATAGCAAGTACGTTCTTCAAAAAGTCCTGTGAATTGGGGAGTCATTATATCCATGTCATAGATGAGGTATCTGGCTAAGTGATTAACGCACAGTCACAGAGATGGGAAACGTTGAACCTAGAACTCAAACAGGCCATCTGACTTAGATGCCAGTTGAGCCAACGTGGCATACCAGGTGAATCAGGGTCACCTGGATTCAAGACCATACAGATAGTTCCTAGCTAAGTGACCCTGTGAACCCCAGTTCCCTCAACTCTAAAATGAGAGTGATGTCTGTGATACCTTCCTTATAGGTTACTGTGAAAATCTCATGAAATGTCTCCATACTCCTTTGCAAACCACAAAGCACCATACGGACATTACTTATCACTAATACTCCAGACAATAAGTGTATTTTTCTTAGTTTTTTTCATGGATTTTCCCTGACAACTATAGTATTCAAGGTTTTCATCTAGAACAGCAGTTCTCAACCTGTGGGTCACAACCCCTTTTGGGGGTCAAACGACCCGTTCACAGGGGTCGCAGGAGTCACCAAAATCCTCAGAAAGTACATATTTGTGATGGTCTTAGGAACTGAGACAAAGCTCCTCTATCTGTCTCCAGGCAGGTCTGCCCACATGCAGACACGCCCACATACTGGTAGTTATGTTAACGAGTTGCAGCATTAGGAAGGTTGAGAACCACTAACCTAGAAATTCCAGAAGAAAAAAATCATCATCCTTATTCTCAATGTTGTATATTCCAGAGTCAGTAAAGACCTCTATGACTTCAGGGCTGGACCAGTCCATTAGTCCCAGCAGCATATGCAAAGTATATAAGAGAATCTTTGCTCTTTGTCCACAGTCTTCTGGAGGTTTTTTATTTTGTCTTGCCCAGCTCCCATCTGCCATCCCATTAGTCAGCTGTCATTCAGGAGAATGGTGGAGCTTCTGCAAGAGAGGAAAACGAGGGTATGCATTGCTGATAGCCAGGACACTATGGAGGCAGAAGGAGATAGGATGGACCATAGCCCTCTGCTTGCTGAGAAGGAGATTCTACAGGTTTGGGGACCATGGAGATGGCCAGGGATGGCAAAAGCCCAAAGAATGGATGCTCTGTAGACTGCTGATTATCATCTTCATGGTAGACATTTTCATTGGCATCTTAGAAATGTGTCCTAAGTGGGAATTATTCAAATTGTAGGTATATCTAACAGAAATCAGTTTCTTCTACAAGCCTTTTTCTCATTTAATTTCTCAAAATATCAGAAAAGAAGTGTTTGTCAACTGGAATCATGTATGGCAAACGTTTTGCCGACCTTAAAGCACTACATGAACACTAGCTCTTCTTAGCTAAATGGTCATTTATCCCTAATGCGGATGAGCTGGAGAAGGGCCTCCAAGAAGGTGAAGGGTCTTGAGGTCATGACCAAATGAACTGGAAACATTTAGCCTGGAGAGAGGAAACAGGGAGTGGGGTAGGGGAGAAGGACAAGACTTCAAAGGGCTGCCTGACATGTTGGGGAGAAGTTAGATTGATTCCATATGGTGAAAACAGAACTAGGGGCAAGGGACAGTACGCAAAGGCAAGGCTTCACATCAGGAAGAGCTCAACAGAAGCTGAACAGGCTGCCTAAAGAAAGAGTAAAATCCTCCTCATTGGAAGGAAATGAGAAACAAGCACTTATTAAGAACGTACCCTGCTAATCAATTTACAAATTTTATCTCCCTGGATCCTCACAACAGCCCTGGGAGATAACTGTTATTATTACCCCCATTTTACAGATGAGGAAACTGAGTTGGACAAAGGTGAAGTGACTCACCCAGGATCACACAGTATCTGAGGCTGGATTTGAACTCAGGTCTTCAATAAATCACCTGGCTACCTAGAGGGCCTCACGGGAGGGACATCTTTAATCAAGGAGTGAATGATCACTGGTCAGGCATGTCATAGCAGGTGTTGCTCATCAGGAATGAGTTTCACTGGATAAGCTCTGAAGATCTGGGATCCTCAGCTTCCAATGAAGCTCCCATGGAAGTCAGGGAGGAATGAATGGCAGACATGAAAGACCAGGAGGATAAATTGTATGATCAACAAACATCAAACCAATGACTTATATATTGGCTTCGGCATGAAGGTCACAGAGGTCAGAATACCTCCTCCTGTTCAATGATATTTGGTTTTCTTGGTGATCTCCTATGAAGTCTCCAACAAACTCATCAATGATGCTACTCACATCCCAGTTGCATTTAAGATAATGAAATTAGTAACTTTCTACACAGCATCAAAAAGCAATATGACTGAATTCATAATGGAAGATGGTTTCCCCCCAAATACTAGAAATTATTTTCACATCAGCTTTCCCCAAAGAAGCCAATTTCATTTTTTTAATGTGCTCAGGATTAAGATTGCTACTAGCAATCAAGCAGACCCAGTCTTCGAAATAAGCACTCTAGGGGCGGCTAGGTGGCTCAGTGAATAGAGCACTGGCTCTGGAGTCAGGAGGACCTGAGTTTAAATCCAGCCTCAGACACTTAACACTTAGTAGCCATGTGAACTTGGGCAAGTCACTTAAACCCAATTGCCCTGCCCTCCTCCCTCCAAAAAAAAAAACAAAAAAAAAAAGGGAATAAGCACTCCTAGCAGTGAGGAAAACTCCAAGGAAGAAAGAGCATCTGCCCTTGACTTCCACCAATGACATGTGGGGTGTTTCTATGCTGGCTTGAGTAACAAAAATGTGGACAACCTCCACAGAGTAGACCAGGCTTATTACCACCACACAGGGCAGGGTAACCTATGTGAAATTCAGGTTATAACTAGAAATTCTTTCAGATGGAGTTAGGGGTTTGGGGAGGGGGTTTGATTAGAGAGGACATGGAGAAGAGCCCTAGTGTACAGGTAGGTCAGCACAGCACAGGCAAAAAGGGCAAAACATCCATCACTTAAGCTGTGTCAGAAATGAAGTGAGCAGGCCTTCAGGGAGAACCATTGTGCCCTCCAGAGATTGGACAGGGTAAAACCAGGCCCCTAAGGGAGAGCCATCATGGTGCTAGATCCCTGGGGCTGATCCAGAGCAAGAGAACAAGGTCATGCTTCAGTTTCTGCACTGTCATTCCTACAATGTCACCTTGAAACAAAGCCCCATAGCCTCATTGTAGCTATGGATAGAATCATTAAGAAAGGCAAAGGCCCAACCCATCATAGCAGAAAGTCTTCCTCACTCTAGTGGTATAGTGGCCACTGGCCTCAGTCTAAGAAACAATTCCTATCCCCTTTCTTTGAGTCTTTTCATTTTCCCAAGAGCTAAATGGGACAGGCTAGATTATTATGCTCCCTAGCCCGGATTCTAAAGAGCTAGAACCTCATGAGGTATTAACCAATAACTAAAATATTGCCAAGAATAGCTAAACTACTGTCAACTGAACCAAACTGGGGTCTGACCTGTGGATGGCCAGAGCCAAACAGAGCGGGCTAGAGACGGGATAGTCAGGAATCAAAGAGAAGTTTAATTTCAAAGTGAGGGAAATGGCTTGTAAGCAAGGAGGCAAATTAGACACCTGTGCTGCCCCTACCCCACCCTGTGGGGGAACCTGCTTTAGCATGACTGGACCTTGATTTAGATAGTTGTGGCTAGACAAAGAGTCAAACAGGGAAATGTAGCCACAGTAAGGTAAGGCTGTCTAGTGACAGAAAGTCCCTTCATAGCAGGGCTTCATGTCCAGTGCTTGTCCGAGCTCAAAGAACACCTGGTGCTGGTCAAAGTGATACAGTCATTATGTGTTTTGCCAGAGGGTGAGAATACGCAGAGGGTGAGTGCAAAGGATTGTGGTTATGCCAAGCTCAGGGCACAGCTTGCTTGCTGGGCGTTAGCTCTGGAAAACAGGTTGTCTCCTAATAGCATCTTGACACAGGCAAGCTCCTAATGTAGGTAAGCCTTTCTTAATAATAATAAATAAATATTTATTATATAAATAATAATAAATAAATATTTATATAGCATTTGTGGCATAGAAGGCCCTTTAGATAGATTTTTTCCAGTAGCTTCAATTGTGTGCAACACCTCATAACACCGCATTTTCTTGCAAAGATACTGGAGTGTTTTGCCATTTCCTTCTCCAGTTCATTTTACAGATGAGGAAACTGAGGCAAACAGGTTAAAGAGACTTATCTAGGGTCACACAGCTAGTAAGTATCTGAGGCTGGATTTGAACTCAGGAAGATGAGTCTTCCTGATGCCACCTAGTGCCATCTAGCTGCTGATGGGTAGATAGATAGAGATCTCATTTTATTCTTATTACATTTCTGCAAGGTAGATGCTCCATCTTATAGATAAGGAAACCAAGGCTGGGAAAGGCTAAGCGACATGCCCAGGATCACAAAGTTTAGTATCCAAGGCAGAATTTAAACTTGTTTCCCTGACTCTAAATGAAGAGGTGCTGAATGGCCTATGTAATATATTTTGGGGTAACTTTATGATTTTATTAATTCAGTTTTGTGTTAAGTTGTAAAAGCCACATTTCCTAACTGTTTCTCCCCTTCCCCCAGCTGTACTTGTCTTTCCCTGCCCCAGCCTAGAGCTATTTCCTCTCAAACCATTAACTCTTCATTCAAGGTACTACCTCCTTTTGTCCTAGCAAACCAAACCCATCCACTTGCAAATCAGGATGGGTGCATCTCATTTAACTTGACCTCAAATCTGACCAGCTGGTCGACCTTATGACGGTTCAGGGCTAAAACCACACCCTGTGCCCCATTCCTCCTGCTGGTTGTCCCAGTGTATTATGGGTAAAACATATGCGCAGTTTGATGTCAAGGGTGCATGTCCCTTTAAGTATTAACCACTCTCTGGTCCCTCCCTAACTCCATCTTTGTACACCTCATTAGCCTAATGACTTATGATTGACAGCTTTGTATCTTTAAAAATGCCTCTCTGGCCCTTAGAACTTGGCAGATGGCCCTTTCTAGTAGATGGCTTTCTCTAGCCTTTTCTAGCAGGTCAGGTAGGCATTCTAGTAGGCCATCTGCCTGCTGCAGAGTGTCACACTTCCAGACTTTCTCTGACTCCCCCCCCTTGCTCCTTGTGAGCTTTTCCTAGCCAGGTTTTCTCACCCTACCCCTTTTGTCCTGTGAATCAATAAACTTTTGTAAATCTACCAAAAGACAGCTGAGCCTGTAATTCTTTTCAGACGCGAACCTAGGAAGGATTTCTCATTAGAAATCCCCCAAAACCTATCCCGCATCATAAATTGAACACTCTATTCCCCCCCTACCACCTAAGTGCCTCTGCCAACTATAAGAAGTAGAACATTAAGGAGAAAGGACAGAAAACTATGGATATTTGTCCATCTCTGGTTATGGTAAATAGGAGTTATGCTGTTTAAAAGCAAAAATTCCCAGTTCTTTTTCCTTAATAAATTTCAGAATTGGAAGACGTCTCTTTTAGACCCTCCTGGAACAAGAGTCTCCCCTGCTATATACCCAAATAGTCATCAGCCTCTACCTTCAGACCTCCAATAATGGGAACTCTCTCCAAGGCAGCACATTCTACTTGGGCATAACTGTAATTGTTGAAAAACAGCTAACATATGACTCTGGCCCTTTTGGGGAGACAACCTATACATTTTTTGGTGGAAGCTCTTCATGGGTGGCCGCCTACATCAGACACAATCAGTAGCTGCTTTGAATGATAATAAGCCCTTCCTTCATTGCTCTTGTATCCTCAGGCTTGGCTGTCACCAGAGAGCTTCACCTTTTATTCAGAAAGAAATCCAAAAGGGAGCAATTGGATTCGAAAATTTGCCTTCAAGGGAGTTGTTAAGGAAGGTTGAATTCCCCTGCCAGAGGAGGTGATTAGAAATGCACTGGCTGTGTCTCCGAAAAAGTGCCTCCATGCACTGAAGTAGGCGAGACCCCAAGAATGTTATTGAAGAGCCCAAAGACTCACATCTGTGGGAGACAACACAAACCTGATGTCAAAACAAAGTGATGAGCAATTTAAACAAGAGAAAACAAAATTCCCCATTAATGGAAAAGGAGGCTTAAAGGAGAACCAAACTTTTTATGATAAGAGGAAAGTGTTTTATTCATGTTAGTTATTGTCATAAGAATAATAATCCAGGACTCCAGAACTTTCCTTCTAATACTGACTGTGAAGCTCAGTCTCCCCAATCTTAAACTGGCACCATTGGCCAGACCTCCCCAGTAGACATCCCTTGGTGCATCTCTCCCAGATTTCACTTGGATGGACAATCGACCAGACTTAGTGCAGTATTTATGTCCTTAAACATGCGCGGGAAGAGGAAGAAGGAAAGGACGTCTTTGTTAGATGTTTGGGAAGTGTATTCACCACGGACCATAGCTACCATCAGAATTCTGGGTGGGGAGTTTATCTGTGTAGAAATCTAACTCATATGTTCTGTATTGTCCTCATTGGAAACATTGTGATCAAAATCAACACTAGACTTCTAAAGAGAACAGGGCTTACTTGTAAACTTGGCTTACACTTAGGCATGACAGGACATGAAAGCAATGTGTTATAGGAGAAAGAATGTTGGCTCTGAAGTCAAAGGATGTGGATTCAAATGCTACTGTTGATATGGGACTACAGCTAGGAGGTATATTGGACAGAGCCCTGCACCCGGAATGAGGCAGCCTTGAGTGCAAATACAGCCTCAGGTACTTATTAGCTGTGTGGTTTCTGACTGCCTCCTTTTCCTCATCTGTAAAATGGGGATTATAAAACCTCTAACTTACAGTTTTTGTGAGAATCAAATGAGAGAGGGAGAGGTAGGGGGGAAGAAGGAGAGGAGGGAAAGGGGAGAGGAAAAGGGAGGAAAGAGGGGAGAAGGGAGGGGAAGAGACAAGAGACAGAGACTTAGAAACAAGTATTCTGAAGCCCAGGTTTGGAAGGCCTTCTATCAGCCTCTATTCTGAGGAGCTCCTCTGGCTAGAAGAATGACTTCCAAAGCAGTGAAATGACCATGCACATGTGGGCCAACTCCCAGTGGAGCAGCCCTGACAGGCTAAAAAAGGAAGGGCTGGGAAAGAAAGAGCTTCATCACAGAAGGGAAAGAAATGCTAATGATTTTGATTCCCTGAATGTAAACCAATTTGCATTGGCTTACAACATCAATGAATGCTTAGGGTCTGACACTCCTACATTAACTTCCAGAAAAGGCATTAATTAAGCCCTAATTATACACAACATCAAAACTGAATTTAAAAGAAAATAATAATTAGGACTCACATTCCTAAAGCATTTTAAGGTTTATAAAAGTGTTTTCCTCCTCAGATAACCCTCTGATGTAGGTACTATTATCCTCATTTTACTGATAAAATAACTGAGAATTAAGAACATTAAATGACTGACCCTAGGTCTCCTAGCTAGTGTTAGAGCCTGAACTTAAACCATGATCTTCTGCTTTGAAGACTGGTGCCCTTTCTCCCATGCCCCTCTCAAGGAATTGGGAAGTTATTTTGCTTTTGTGACAATCCCGAAGACCTGGGCCCACATCCTTCCTACAACTTGAAAAATGAATTAGCCAAACATTTTGTCAGGATCATTGGTAGTTCAAGATTGCAGTTATTAAGCAAATGAGAAGGATGGAGGTAGAGTATGGTCAATGATCCTCCCTGCCATCACTTTAGGAGGGGCTCAGAGGAAACGCCCTTTGCCAATTCTTCAAACACTCAAGATTTCAAGTTAGAAAAGAACTTAGAAATCTGGTTCAACTCATTTGACCGATGGAGAAACTGAGATCCAGCGAAGTCCAATTCTTCCTCAAGATCACACAATGAATAATAGACCCCAAATTCAAGCCCTACTCTATAGCAGCTTTCTAACAGCTTTGTCTGCTCAGATTCATCCAATATTGTTTTTCAAATTTTTATCTCCAGGGTTTAGCATATAATAGGCACTTAATAAATGTTCATTAATATAGGGGATGAATCATAGACTTGGATATTTGAGTCCTTCTAGTCCAGCCTTCTCATTTTAACAATAAGGGATTAGAGTCTCCATTCTAACTCTGGCTGCTTCACCTGAAAAGACATCTCAACCTTGTCTCAGCTTCGGTCTCCAGTATTTTGATTACCTTTGGATACCCTTGGCCATTCTCTGATTGTCTTCCTCAGCCGCACAGATGCTAAAGTCTTTCCTCATCCACCTCCAAGGTCCTGCACCTCCAGCTACTAGTGCCCGCACTCTCAGTCCTCATTCCCTTATGGACAGTTGTAGTTACTTGATGGTTTGTAGCACAGTGGAAAGAGGGCTGGGCCTGGAGTCAGGAAAGCCCAAGTTTAAATGTGAACCCAGACATTTAGTAGCCGTGTGATCCTGGGCAAGTCACTTGGCCATTGTCTGTGTCAGTTTCGTCATTGGCAAAATGGAAGTAATAATAGAACTTGCTTCCCACGGTTATTGTGAAGATCAAATAAGATATCTGAAAAGCACTTTGCAAACCTTAAAGTATAATATAAATATAATATAAAGTATAATATGAAGTAAATATGAATAAAAATCAATATAATATCAAGTATATTTAAAGTAGACTATAAATTATCACTTTATATTTATACCGTACATGCTTATGTACACATTGTCTCCCTTATCAGAATGTAAATTTTTGGAAAGTAATTAATTCTTTTGGGGGGACTTGTATCCCCAATGCCTGGCACATAGCACACGATAAATGCTTGTGGATTGAATCTTCATTGATATTGGTGACATAAGGTCATAGATCTGGGGCTATGTTGGACCTAGGCCTTTTACAGATAAGGAAACTGAGTCACAAGGTAGTTAAATAATCTGCCCAAAGTCACCCAGGTAATAAGGATCAGAGGCTGAATCTGAACCCAGATCCCATCTCCAGAGCCAGTCCTCTTTCCATTGTAGCATATTACTTTCCCAGGACCATTCTTTCTGCTTGTACTTAGCACCAAATTCTCTAATTAATGAGATCCATGTCTTGGGACCTAAGCTTGCCAGTACTCCTTTCTCTTGTTCAAACTTGGAATGTACCTCAGTGCCTCCAAATGTCAAAAGGGACCATTCTTTGCCTCCCCCCTTTCCAGTGGCTTGTGTTTTACCCCCTTACTTCTCTGATATATTTCCTCTCTGTCTGCATCCCCTTACTAGTTTTGATTCAAAGGTCCTCTTACAAAACAAAGAAAAGAAATTGTTTACCTGTCTTCTTCAGCTGCCAGGGACCTCTGCTGTCAGCCAGGCTCACTGTTGACACTGCTTTTTTCTTAAGCATTACATATTAAAACATTCTGAAGACACATACACAGTAGTTTTCCTATAAGGTCTGTGATGTTTCTGACACTTTGAAAACCCTTGAGATTTCAAGACAAGTCCTAAGGAAGGTTTTTAGTTTCTATTCCTCCCCAACCTTCCCCAATTAGCAGATAAATTAGATGAGGCTGCCATGGTTAAATTTTAATTCAAAAAAGAGAAAACTTAGAAATTGATTCTCAAGCTGGAAAGGCCCTCAGAGGCCATATAACCCAATCTCCTGATTTTGGAGATGAGAAAACTGAGGTCCATGATGGTTAAGTGATTTACACCAGGACAATGCAGGTAGTAAGCTGTTGGAATTGACTTTCAGACCTAAGTCATCTGATGGGTCCGTCCATGCATCTTAGAAAATAAAAACAAGACAATTTACAGACTACACTGTGGATGCATTCTGATGCCTCATTGTGATACAGCTATGGTTCTGGGTGTCTGAAGGATTCTTTAGCTAGCAGTTGAGTCCTACCAAGCTGGAAAGGCATAGTACTGATGCTGTGATGGCTAAGGACCAACCTAGTTCCAAGAGGCATGACACTGTCTGGTCATAGTGAGTTTTTTAGCCATAATAATTCCACTAGGTTTTCAAGGGCTTTTGAACAGCAGCAGCTAAAGACGTTAGCCACACCTATGAAGTTATAAACCTTTGAAAAGTATTTAGGCCTTCCATTATATCATGCTGTCTCTACTTTTAAGAAAATATTAGTTTATTTTGTTTTCCAATATATAACCCAATCATTTTAAAATCTCACAGTCCTAAAAGTCCTACTTTTCAGAGATATTTTCTTTTTTTTTTATGTGGATTATATCTATTGATATTTATTATATTAGAAATAACATCATAGTATTAGTATGAAAATAATTTTGCCTTCAGAGACCTTCAGGGACTCTTGGACCATACTTTGTTTTCACATTTAACTTTTATTTTATTTTTTCTGTTATATGTAAACAAATTTTTTTTTAAATTTGTTGTTTTTTTTTTATTTTGAGTTCCTAATTTTCTCCCTCCTTCCCCAACCCTTTCATTTCATCTTTCACCCACCACAAAGGCAAGCAATTTGTTCTGGATTGCACATGGGCAGTCATGCAAAACATTTCCATATTAGTCGTGCTGCAAAAGAAAACACAGATCAAATAAACAAAAATAATAAACTAAAGAAAAATACTTCAATCTGCATTCAAATTCAGTCGGTTCTTTCTCTGGAGGGAGATAGCATTTTTCATCATTATCTGGACCACACTTTACTTTCAAAACTATCCTGTTTGTTTGTGCTTCCTTCTTTAAACTACTTTCTCTTCTGTGTCTTTAAAAATTTTTACTCTGGCCCTCTTTTTAAAAAAATCATTGTTGTTATATTCCTCTCCCCTTTTCCCCCAAGAAAAACAGATCTACACAGTGACAATGTCCAAAAGGTCCAAAAAAATTATGCCTTTGCAGGTTGTGTCCATCAAGATTTTAGGAGTCAGATAACATGTTTCATCATCAAAGGTCTTCTGGAGACATAGTTGCTCATTGCTTTCATCAGAGTTCTTAAGATTTTCAAAGTTGTTTTTCTTTACAATGTTTCAACTCTGTCATTTTTTTTTTCTTTTACAGAGGAGAATACAGAGGTTTAAGGAGATGAATTTGCTTACCCAAGGCCACAGTGCTAAAAGGCAGATCCAGGATTCAAACCCAGATCTTCCAAATCCAATACTCTTTCCATATGGCATGAGGCTATCTCTCAGATGAGGGCTTACGATTTCTTTTCCGTGTTTATCTTCTCATGCTTCTTGTGTTGGAATGTCAAACTTTCTTTTCAGTTCTGGTTTTTTCATCAGGAATGTTTGAAAGTCCTCCACCTCATTGAATGACCATATTTTCCCCTGGAAGATTATGCTCAATTTTGCTGGGTAGGTGATTCTTGGTTTTAATCCAAGCTCCCTTGATCTCCAGAATATCATATTCCAGGCCCTTTG
>JAQQSV010010733.1:0-13191 GCA_028646515.1 Pseudochirops corinnae | reverse complement strand
AGGGTGCTGACTTTTCCCCCTGAACTAGGTAAATGATATGTTTGATTAAAGTAAGCTTGTTAACCCATTTTGAGTTGCTTTCCTTTAGAAAAGCAGATCTAAGAACCTATGCTAGTAGCCGCCCTAGGCATGCTAGGGTGCTTACTGTTACACCTCTTCAAGTAGTCAATGAAACACATTATATAGGATAGAAGAGTACTACAGAACTATTCATTAAAAAGGCTGTAAGGGTTCATTCTAGGGATCTATCTGCAAGCCCAACATAAATCATGAGTATAATGTGACTGGAAAAGAAGCCAAAACAAACAGGTTACATTTCTAGAAAACCATTTTCTCTATCTATAGAAATATAGTGAAGGAAACAAGAAAGCTGATATATTTATGATAGCCAGACCACATTGAAATACTGTGTACAGGTCTAAACTATACTTTTTAGTAGGGAGAGGGGCATAATTTCATTCAGAAGAAGGAGATCAGCGGTGAAGGGAATGGAAACCAAGCTGAAATAAAATCAATTAAAGGAACTAGAGACCATAAGAAGACAAGATTTAGGAGGGGACATGCTTATAGTCACCAAATCTTGGCCCCAGAGGGCAAAATGAGGGCCAAAAAGTGGAAATTACAGGGAAGGAGATTTCTATTCAACATCATTAAAAAAGTTCCTAACCTTCAGAATTACCCCAAAAGAGAAGGGACTGACAATTTGCTGGATATATTAAAGATGAAATAGATGATTCCACTTGGAGTTGGGCTGGTTATAACCTCATGTAGTAAGTGAAATACAATATTATTCTCTATTTTTACAGAAACAAAACAAAACACCAAAACTTTAAGTAGGTATTTGTAAAAAGTGCACCCTTCTCTTATTGCACGAGAAGGAGTGGAATGAGGAGAGGGGATTGCCTATGTTATCACCACATATAAAGTCCAGTTAAAGAAGTCACTCTGTATGGAGAAGTTTGGAAGGCAATCTGTAAATAAATTTTATTTTGAAATATATTTCAAGGGTATACAATCGGCTGCTGGGCCAAGACAGGTATGACATGTGATTTGGACCCGGCAGGTGTCAATTGTACCTATACTTGAAATAGCACAAGGGTAGAGGCCTCAGGAAACCAGAACTGAGTAGAAAATGTTTAAGTATCACTGAATCTGTTACAGGAAAAAGAAAGTTAAGTTGTTTTGACTACTTGAGATTGAGCTATGCCAAAAGATGCCTCTGTGGTTTTTTAAAATGCTAGTTGTGTTGGGCAGATACAGTGTGGATGGGGATAGCTAGACCTGTGATTTTATTAGGGTAGGCAATTCCAAGATGAGGAAACTCCCTGCAGTAGAGCAGAGTAACACTGCCACAGCTGATAGTCTTAGGAACGTTGACTTGAGAACCGAGAATTTAAGTGACTTTCCCAGGGTCACAGACTAAATGCCTGTCACTGTCAGGACTTACACTCAGGCCTTCCTTGGTTGAAAAGCAAGCCTTTTATCTATTATTCCATGCTGCCTTTTTTCTCTCTCTAGACATACTTGTTGTGTTACTATGGGTGAATCACTTAACCTGCTCTAGGTCTCAATCTCTCCATTTGGAAAACGGGGATAATCTCCCTCTAGTTCTTATCTCATAGGGTAGGTAAACTGGTCACTTTGCCCAGTCCTTATAAACATCAACACAATGGTGCTGAACCAATTCTCCACATGGAAAAGGCTAGGGAGGCTGCTTCTGGAGAGTCATGAGAGGCATAACAGTAAATGTCTTGAGATTTGGAGCATGAAGACATTCTGCAGCTAGTCCTGGTCTGAATAAGGAGACTTTTTGAACGGTCTGAGGCATGTCTGAAAAATAGTAATGAACTAGAGTGCCAGGCTTCTCTTCTTGTGACTTCTTGGCTGATTGGTGAGAGATAGTGCTGCAAGGAAAGAGACTTTGAATCTTTTTTCTATGAAGTTAGCCTGTGGCTAGTGAATACAGGCCTCAGTTTGCTGCCTTGAAATTTGTACTTTGCTTTCAAATCAAGGAAATTGGAGACTATGATCTTGTGAATTTGAAAGATAAAGAGAATAGGCCACCTGAGGCCTAAGCATCCAAGAGTTAGGTCTGCACTAGGGTTTGCAGACAGAAACTGACTCAGTGTTCAATCCCCCATTATATATTTCAAGTATTTTGCAAAATATTTTTGTAAAAAAAAAGGTTGTAAGCTTTAAAGCACTATATAAAAATCAGTTAACATTAGTCAAATATATTAATTATGTAATTATATATTAGTTAAATATAATAAGTATATATTATATCAATAATTAACCTGAGATGCTAGAGATAAATTTCTTGTGCCATAAGAGTACCAGCCTTGAGTTCAAGAGAGTATGCTAGGCTGACAAGACTCCGGGTCATGAACTTTAGAAATGGACAGGAGCAAGTAGGAACAAGAGACAGGGTCAGAAGCATTTAAACTGAAGAACAAGACCATGCCTATATAAATTTTAAAAACTTATCCTTTATGTTGTACATTACTTAATTTTATCAATGACTTTTCTCAGGAAAATTTTTATGTCTCTTATATGAACTGATGCAAAGTGAAATGCGCAGAATCAAGAGAACATTGGTCATAGGAATAGCAGTACTGTGCAAAGATCAACTGTGAATGACTTAGCTATTCTTAGCACTCCAAAGATCTAAGACAATTCTGAAGGACTTATGATGAAAAATGCTATCTACCTGCAGGGAAAGAATTTGTGGAATCTGAATGTAGATAGAAACATGTTGGGTTTTTTTAACTTCATTTTTCTTTTGTTGTTGTTGTTGTTGGGTTTCTTTTTTTCTCCAGTGTTTTCTTTCACAACAAGACTAATATGGGAATACATTTTGCGTGACTGCACATGTATAAATTTTCTCGAATTGCTTGCTTTCTCAATGAGGGGGCAAGGGGGGAGAGTATGGGAGAGAATTTGAAACTCGAAATTGTAAAAAATGGTGGTTAAACATTGTTTTGCATGTAATTAGAAAAAATAAAATACTGAAATTTAAAAAAGAAACAAAAAAGTTATTATGTCTTTTGTATTAAGGCAAAGAGGATTTGTACACACACACACCCTAACCAAAAATTGAAAGCAACTATTTTCTTAATGTTTGTTGTTGTTCAGTTGCTTTCTGTCATGTTCAACTCTTTGTGACCCCATTTGGGGTTTTCTTGGCAAAGATACTGGAGGGGTTTGCGATTTCCCTCACCAGCTCATTTTACAAATAGGGAAGCTGAGGCAAACAACATCAAGTGACTTGTCCAGGGTCACACAGCTCATGAGTGTCTGATGTCAGATTTGAACTCAAGAAAAGAAGGAGTCTTCCTGACTTCAGGCCCAGCATTCTGTGTTATTAAGCTGCCCTCTTCTTAGGGCTTAGGTAGCAGCAAAGGAGAGAAAGGTGGAAGAAATTATCTGAGGCAATAGGGTTCATGTATAAAAAGCTATGTCTTCCTTCCCCCTCTAACATTTTCTTCCTGACATCTTTTTGTTCTGTGACTTAGCGGTAGCGAGGAAGAGTAGACAGAGACCGGATTTGGTCAAGAAGACCTCTGACCGGTCACCTAGCCTCTCATTGCCTCAGGTAACCAAGTGCCTGAGACAAGAAGGTATATAACAATTGCTACTAAGCATTGGTAGGGAAAATTTACTTGGCAGAAGATACCAATAAAGTCACAGGTCCAAGAAACAAAAGAAAAATTTTATCCATCAGGGCAGTTAAATATAATTCCTGCAAAAAAAAAAAAAAAAAAGAATGAATGCAGTATTTGTAGTTAGGGTTTGAATTCTGGTTCTACCAATAAGAAAACCAAACAAAACGATGTGTGATATGTCAGGGTTCCGCAGCCTTGCCCTAAGGAGCAGAAGGTTCTTACCTTTTCAATGGAGAGGACGCCGGTGTTTTCTCCTTAATGAAAGTAATGCCAGAGGATAGATGTTTTTAAGAGGGTTTACTAAAGTTACACCCGGGAAGCCTTACCACAGGACTCCAAGGCCACCTGCCCCTCCAAGGCTTGGATCCTTTTATCTCCCCCAGAGCCACACCCCACATGACACAGCCCAGCTGAGCGGGATTGAGAGAGGGGAGGTAAATTGTAATTACAACGGCATGAAGACCCCAAGGTGTGGAGACATCCATCGGGAACCTCAGGCATCCCACGCAAGAAAGTTCTGAGCAACGCAACATCCCCTGGTCAGGGGCAGCACAATATGCTCTGACCTCCACATGACCCAACTGATTCCTCAAACACATCCCCCATCCCCGTGTCTCAACATTACCATTTGCAATCTGGCACTTATTTGTGACCCTTACAGTGATAGTCACCTCCGTGTCCCCTCCTCCCACTCACTTCTCAGCTCCTTGAAATCTGGCTCCAGATTTCAGCATTAGACAGAAACTGCTCTCTGTAGTGTTATCAGCAGTCTCTGAATTGTCAGATCCCATCGCTTTATTTCAGGTCTTTTCCTAACTGACAATCCTGAATACTTTCTCTTTGGTTGCTCTCTGGGCAACAGTGCTAGGAACAGGATACTAGGATAGTAGAGAGAACTCTAGCTCTAGATTCAGGTGTGTTGGTTTCAAAGGCCACCTTCGTTAAGACATTTATTCTCTCTGGGTTTCAGCTTCCATATATGTAAAATGAGGACGTTGGGGTCGACCAGTGGTCCTCAACCTTCCTAAAGCCACCACCCTTTTATACTCCTATGTGGGTGTATCTGCATGTGGGAGGACCCGCCTGGAGATGGATAGAGGAGCAGTGTCCCAGTTCCTAAGACCATCAGAAATATGTGTTTTCTGATGGTCTTAGGTGACCCCTGTGAAAGGGTCGTCAACCCACAGGTTGAGAAGCGCTGGGGTATTTGATTTCCAATTTCTCCTATCTTAGCATCTTTGATCCTAGGATATTCATGCCTGTGATACGACTGGAACAAAAAAGAAACAAACAAATAAATATTTATGTGAAAATGGTTCTTATTGTCATAAACATCATTGTGAGATTGAAAAGTAGCAAGTGGAATAAAATAGTTTGAAAATTGGAAAAAAAAAACCAAATCACCATATATATCTCTTACGATCTGATTAGTTTTACAATCGGTTTGAAGGAATGTTATGTGAGTGTCTCCTTATGTTAGTATTTAAAAGCTGATAGCCACGTGACACTTTTGTTGTTGCTGTTCGTTTGTTTTCACAGAAACATATTTTGGGGGTTTCCAAACAGCCAGCATCATAATTAGGAAAGCTGGCACTTTCTTTGTTGGAATCTTCACCCAAGAAAATATTTGACACAATTCAATATTGATAAATTAAAATCACTTTATTCAAAATCCATTAAACAAAGACATGTTACTAAATAATGATCACTAGAGGTAGCTCTATCAACACAAAAGTGGGCAGTTGGAAGAAGACAAATGTAACGATGGGTTAGGGTGTGCAGTCACCTTAGCGCATAACCAACACACGATCCCATTACTCACTTCCTGACTCCTGGGCTCTTTTCTGTTCATTCATCCTCCTTTGAGTTAGATAGGGTCATTTGCTAATGCTTGTAAGAGCCAGAAAGAACCTTAGAGACCATCTAGTCAAACCCACTAATCTTACAGATGAGAAAACTGAGGCCTAGGGGCACAAGGTCACATAGGTAGTAAGTGGAAGAACAAGGACAGTGGCTGCATTCTTTCGACTCCAAGTCCTGTATTTTCATTCTAAATGGTCTGGGTACCTTTCTCCTTTTGGCTTTCTCTAGCTAAAATCCTTCTCTTTTAAAATCTATTCTAGAAATTAGACTGTCCAAAAGAAAGGCAAACATTTTATCTCTCAGGGTCTGTTTGTTCATCTGTAAAATGACACGGGACGCCCTCTAAGGTCTCTTCCAGAGTCGTTATCTTATGATCCTAAATCTGTTTCTCATCATTATATATGTTGTAACCTACATCACAGTGGCTATTAATTGTCCTGTTCTCTCCACAATTTGCCACTCTTCATCATTTTAGACCCTATTCTAAAGTTGAATTTTTGTTTTTCCTAGTCCTAATGATGTTCTCTTGTATAAAGAAAGCCATCTGGCCTCTGTTTTGTTTGAATTTTGTTTATGAAACTTTCAGGTTGACTATGAGTCTCAGATTGAAGCCAACAAGAAGGGAAAAAAGTGATGCTTTTTTGTACTGCTTCAGAGTCTGAGGACTCTGAAAACTTTTCTGGTCTAAACTGCCACAGTCTGAAATAATTCTATCAAGTTACATCATTTTCAAAGGTAAAGGAAATATATCCTTTAACTTTCTAACTCTGCATTAATTTAGTACAAATGGAAAAAAATAATTTGACTTTTGAAGAAAATATTCCTTAAATATGTGTCATATACTTCTCCTGGACACCTTCTATGTATGTGTCCTTTAGGGAAATATGTAATGCTGCATTTCCTTAACTAAACCCTTATCTCTACAGGGACATGAAATCATCAGCCTTCCTTTCCCTAAAAACTTACTGATCTGGTAAAATGATAGCTGTCTAAATATGAATGAATGAATGTAGCTTAGGTTTTAACAACTTCAAAAATAAAAGTTTTTAGGAGAAGGTTTAGTGAATTGTGTTTTAAATCTCCAAATTCATACAGCAAAAAGCCACATTAATATACAGAAGATACAGAGGGGTAACTTTGCAACCAAGTACTCATGCTACACGGCACTGCAAAAGTTATCTATTTCTCTAAGGAAATTTTCTTGATCTTGCTTTGACATGAAAAATATCCACATTTTTTCTGTCTTATCATGCAAACAGAATGTTGGCAAGTGGTTTAAAAATCATGACAATTATGGTTATTATACACAAACTTGATTTTTAAACAACCTAAAATGTAATATTAACTGTTAGTTTTTTCAAAGCAAATACTTTCAAACTCTTTTACCTTAGATTTTTAGAGCTGATGACATTTTATAGGTTAAACAATAATGTGTAATAAGCAAACTTTTATATATAAAATTAGCAACAATAGCTTTCCTAGGTTTAGTTCTTTAACATATGTTCCCATGTCATATGATATTTTCTAAAAATCTGAATTACATTAGGATCAAAGTTATAGTTAGGAATTTTCACTCTTAGTATCATGGAATTCAAAGCTGGAAGGGACCTCAGAGATCACTTAGTACAATCCATTCATTTCACGGAGGAGGAAAATTTGAAGTTAATTGACTTGCCCAAGGACATACAAGCTAATTTGTAGCAGAGCCATGATTCAAACTCAAGTCATAGGATCATAAACATAGAGCTGTAAGAGAGTCACAGAGTCTAACCCATTTTACAGACAAGTAAACTGAGGCAGAGAGAAGTTTACTTGTCCAGAGTCACACAGCCAGTATGTGTCCAAGACAGGATTTGAACTCAGGTCCTCCCTACTCTCTAAGTCCAGCACTAGTTCTAGCTGCCTCTAGGTCCCCTGACTCCAAGTCCAGTGTTCTTTCCACTATTTAAATAAGCTTTTGTATACTTGTATCAGTTGCCAATCTGATACATAAATCACATGCTAATACATTCTCTAATACAATACGAACATTATTACAATAAGCAGAGTTTTAACTAGTTTCTGTAATAATAAGAAAGCGATGGTATTTTAAAATAGTCTTTGTTTTAAAGGTTCCAAAAATCTCACAGGGAGAAAATTGGAAAGCAGTTTGGCAGAACTTAGGTGAACACCAGAATCTTATACCGTACGGTGCAATAAATTCCAGATGGATACAAGACGAAATATAAAACATTACATCATAAAAAAATTAGACAGAAATGGGAGGAGATACCTTTCACAACTATAAATAGAGGAAGAATAACAAACATAGGCTAGAGGTGATCATAGAAGACAAAATGGACAATTTCAAGTACATAGAACTAAAAAGCTTTTCCACAAACAAATCAATGCAGCCAGAATAGGAAGAGAAACTGTCAAGTGGGGGGGAGGGGAGAGAGGAACTTTGCATCAAAGATCACTAATAAAACATCTGATACTCCAAACATACAGGAATTTAACATAGATATATAACATCATGAGTCATTCCCCAATAAATAAGGGGCCAAAGGGTATGAACAGTTTTCAGACTAAAACTACAAATTGTTAATGGCCATATGAAGGCAAGCTCCAAATCATTGAAATAAAAATTAAAACAACTCTGAGGCTTGATCTCACACCCAGCAAGCTTGCAAAGGTGCCTAAAAACTGAAAATAGTCATTGGCTATGGGAGAACGGTCACCCTAATACTCTGCTGATGAAGCCATGAATTGGTTGAACTGTTCTGGACAATAACTTAGAAACACGCAAGAAAAGTCATCGTTCTGTTCATATCTTTTGACCCAGTGATGCCATTCCTGGAGATATTTCCCCAAGAAGGTCAAAGACAGAAACAAAGGCCCACTATATACAAAAATGTTCATAGTAGTACATTTTGTGGTGGTAGAAAATGGGAAGTGGTGTCCATGGATAGGAAAATGGCTAAACAAAATGGCTAGGGGTTATGGGTCCAGTGGAATAGTATTAACCCATATGAAACTGTGAGAAATGAAGTAAGATTTATATGAACTGATGCAGAGTAAAGTAAGCAGAACTAAAAGTCAATGTCCTTTTGGTTCTGCTTATTTTATTCTGCATCAGTTCATATAATACAGACTATAAAGAATATAATACAGAATGTGAGACAGAAAGTTAAGTAACTGAAAAACCAACAATGGTCCAGGAGAATAGATGATGAAACCCATTTCTCCACTCATAGCAGAAAGGCAGGGAACTATGGGGACAGGATTTCGTTGTATCCACTGCCAGATGTTATCACTTTTTGCTTAACAGTTTTGTTTTGTTTCGTTTTTTGTTATAAGGGAGCCTTCAGTTGGATGTGTAGGTGAGGGGCTTGGAACAAGTATTTAAACAAAGGGCATAAATAATACATTAAGAAAAAGTCTCCAAGAGAGAATATCACTTTTATTATATTATTGGAAAGTAAAATTGAGTTTGAAAGGTACCAAATAAAAAGAACTTATTCTAATGGGTTACAGAAATTTGTTAGAAAGGGTGTATAGGGAGTTACAGTTAAATAAGCCAATATAAAAAAGTCACTTGGTTTGGCCTTGTTTCAAAGATTTCTCCTTGTCCCCCAGAGGAATGTTTAATTCTTTCTTTCAGTGGGGGACTTTTTTTTGCCTAAAGGATAGCAGAATAAGAGAAATGGAAAAAGTCTTTTAAGTTCCACTGAATATTTCACTTAATATCAGAGTAAAAGTAAGAAGCACAATCTTACCCAGATCAAGATGAATTAGTCAAGATTAAGGATTCACTTTGTGTGACTGTGGCTTGAGGGATAGGAAAGTAAGGCCAAGATGATCTCTCAGTCCTGCCTCCCAATGTTGAGTATAAGCACAAGGCTTTCCATATTATGTGTCCAGGGCCATTTTGGCCACTAGGAGCCAGTAACTGCTTTTATCATTAACTCATTAATAGAAGAAAAACAGAAAGTTTAACAGTGGTACAAATTAAACCATATTTCACTGCAAGATTGAACAACAATTTAATAAGCTTCCATGAAGGGACATATTGGGAGTCTGTATACTAAGTACCTTTCCCTAATACTCTTCTTTTTTTTTAACTTCTCAATTTTTCATCACAGAAGGAATTCTATTAGAACATCACTATGAGCCTCAGAGCAGAATTCTGTATAGAGTGGGTCAGTCATGGGGAATAAGCTACTGAAGTACCAAATGAACCTTATTAAAAGGTGGCCTTATCTATAAGTCAGTTCCATGGCATGGCTCTCCTGTAAAATATAGAGCAAGCTAATTAATTTATACTTCCCAGCAAGTTTCTACTATACAAATTTGCATCTGTTAACTTTCTAGAGTTCTGAAGTTGGTTTTCAATCACTTGTATGTTGCACTTAGCATGTTCAATAAACACTGATCATGAACAACAATAATTTTCATCCACAAATGAAAGTTAGAATATTTACCACTGGTACAAGTGGTTTTCTTTATACAAGTTATAAGTGTTTGTTTTTAAACACTGTTTTATGATGAATTTCTTTCTTGATTCACATTTTCTTCCTTAATGCAAAAATCTGTCAATCATGGGTGGTCATTGCCAGGTCTTCTGTCCAGCTCCAAGTCATGGAATAGATGATTTAACAAGTTCAAGAACAAGGGAGGATTCTCTTTGGAGCTTCTGTAGAGCCCAGTTATCAGCACAAATATTATGTACACTTACTTAGATTCCTCCTTTATCCCCACACTTCTCAAAACACCCCACCAACCAACTCGGCTATATTGGTCCTACACGTTAATTCCATTGGTCTTCCTTCTCAACAGAGCAAACCCTAAAGTCTTCTTCCGAGTTATTATGCATCCTACAGTCAATCTTTCACGTTACAGAAAGTACACCATGCCAAGAGTATCCAGGGGAGTACAATGATTGTGTCTGCCAGACCTTGTTAGCTACAATTAGGTTAATTAACAGAATTTTGAGTTTTGAATTTTCAAATAAAGATTATTCATCCAGGAAAGAGTCTTGACTTGTTTCCTTGTTACAGTCTGACACCTTTACCCCTACCTTTTGCTTCCCGATCACAATGACAGGAGAGATAAGAAGAGGAACAACACATCTGAAGCCAGGGTTTCCAAAGGAGGTTCCCCCAAGATAACTGATTGGGAACCACACTGAGTGTCTTCGTATGGTTGTCTGCTGCTTCTTGCATGACTCTTAGAATTTCATGAAAATGATTTTCGGTTTTTGAAGTTAATGGATGTCTCTCCTTTGGGTCTTTGGAGATATCAAAGAGTAGGGGTGGATTATGACGAGTGACATAATGCCCGTTGCAAAAGCACACATGGGTTGGAAAACAGCCATTGGAATCCTCTGGTTTAAACTTTGGTGTAAAGAAAAAAGCTTTCCAGATAGATGTGCCTGCAATTAAAAAAAAAAACACAGCAAAACATAAACTGATGGATAAAAAAATAAAAAGTAGACATTATCAAACTACAGTGAGTAATTACCATTGCTATCACATTCTATATCTTTTGGGATTCCCAAGAAATTACTGTAATTTCAGATTTTCACATAGCAAGGTAGGTAAAAACCTGTGAATTTGTCAATGTGGGCATTCCTTTCATTGATGTAAGGCTCTCACTATGCCTCTACAATTTAGGCAGCAGTCTTGGAGAGTTTCTGGAGCCAAATTGAATGGACAACTGAGTGATAAGCATTTCTGCATTTAGCTAGATTGGTTTTCAGTTAACACACATAACACATATGACCATCCTAAATTTTTGTTTTTTCCAACCTGTTAAGACTTTCCAGGGCTCAGGAACTGTGAATCACTCCAATAGAATGATGCAGGCAAAGTATAGAGCTGCAATAGTCTTTATTGAGAAAGCTTAAATAAAATTACACACAACTGTGTAATATGAAAAAAGCTCCAAATTCTGTTGTCACTTCAAAACTTTTATATTCTGAGTTACAGCAAGAAGCATTTAACATACACAACTTTGTGAAAATGCAATTGTTCATTAAGGGAAAGAACTACTTTTTTACTGAGGCAAAATTGAATCTGATAGAATTATTTCCAGGAGCTCTGAAATTCTTAATGTTGACAGAAAACAGATTTGCCAATATTATACTAAGTTATGGGGCATTTTTTCAATTACATCTTCATACATCTATGGACTAGCATTCTTTGAGGAGCTGAATATTAACAAAGGACATGCTTCTAGAAAGAAGTATGAAAATCCTGTTACTCAGCATAATAACCTAGGAGTCATTCAAAACCCTTCACCCTCCTTACCTCTTCTATGTCTAAACAGTCACCCTGTCTTATAGATTTTATCCCTACAATATCTATCACATATCTCTTATCCATTCATGCTCCTAGCCCTCATTTCTCATATGAACTATTATAATAGACTTCTAAATGTCTCCATAACAATGGTGTCTCCACTCTCTAAACTGTCCTCCACATAGCTGTGAAGTTGATATTCCTCAAGCATAGATCTGACCATGTCACTCTCCTGCTTAAGAAGCTTCAGGGCTCCCTTTTGTTCTATAACAAAATGTAAACTCCTCTATTTATAATTTTAAATTCTTAATTATACAGCGCAAAATTATCTTTCTAAACTGAATTCATATCATCCTCTCCTCTCCCTCAATAACCAATGTTCTAGGGATGGCTAGGTGGTAAAGTGAATAGAGCACCAGCCCTGGAGTCAGGAGGACCTGAGTTCAAATCTGACCTCAGACACTTAACACTTACTAGCAGTGTGACCTTGGACAAGTTGCTTAACCCCAATTGCCCTCCAAAAAGCAAAAATAATAATAATAATAATAATAACCAATGTTCTAGTCAAACTGAACTTTCTGCTAGTCACAATTCACCACATCCTTTGCAAAGGCAATATTCATTATGCCTCAAATGTTCTTCCTCTCTACCTCCAATTCTGGAATTCCAATTTTTTTTTCAAAAAATATCTCAAGGGCCAGCTTCCCAAAGCTGTTTCTTATCTTCTCTCCAGCTACGACTGTCTCCTCTCTATCACACCCCCAAACTACTTCATGCTTACTTTGTGTACATTTTGTTTTTGAGAGTACATAAGGAAGATCTGGGTTTGTTGTAATAACACATCCTGTCTGTTTCACTCTGGACAAGGCACTGAAATTTTCACTGGCTCAGGTCATCCTTTAAGAGTAAACTGATCTTCATTAGTAGAGGTAATTTTCTCATTGGGAATGTCTTATACCAGTGAAGTCACAGGTCTGACATCCCCACACACAATTCTATTTATTTGTTAACATACATGTTGTTTCAGTCTCTTTTCCCACCTTGATCTCCCTCCTTCCTAGAAGGTAAGATCCTCAAAAGGCTGTTTTTCTTTGTCTTTGCATCCTTATCACCTAGTATGGTCCCCAGTTCAGGGAAGATGTAAACAATTGCTTGCTGAGTTGAAGGGGCATGCCATTCAAACTAGCTACTAAGTAGGAAAAAATGTGGCACAAACAGGAAAGTGGAGGAGAGAAGGAATTCTTGGTAGCATATTTACTATGAGAAAAGGCAAAGAAGTGAGAAAGGACAGGACAATGTTTGAAAAATGATAAATAGTCCAGCTTGGCTGAAGCACAGAGTTTATGAAAGGGATTATCTTTTTTTTTTAAATTTTATTATAG